>JAXRKP010001238.1:0-12500 GCA_037039925.1 Doris montereyensis
AGCAAACAAGTGATTAGTATTAATGCAAGAGGAGATGAGTATAGTGATGTCCTTAATTTTATGAAAAAGATGAACAATGAAAGAAAATCTGATTGCTTTGTTTATCCTTTGTAGTTGTTTTCTTTACTCAATGTTTTTGATGTAGAAGAAAAAATGTATCAGGAAAAGCACTACTTCCAGCATTTGCTCTAAGAAAGTGAGACTGGGGAGAATTTACAGCGAATATTGAATTTCTACCACACATGTTTGTAGAAATTCCACAAAAAGCAGTGCTGTCTTTCATGTTTATTGTTCATGTGCTTGCTTTAATTTCAGAATACTATCCATTACAAAAATATACAAAACCTGAATAATAAAAAGATTATTTGAACTTTCTTTCCATCTATTCCTGACACAAATATATTGTTAATAAATTGGTGTTAAGGTCTGTACCATTTTAGAATTCATTGAACACTCATCTTTGTCAAAATATGGGTAAAAAACCAGAAACAAAGCATTATACGCATAAACCAATGACAGGCGAATATGACAATAAGTGACAACCCACTCATAAAGACAGAACAAACATGTGATGCTGTAGTAGACCCTCGTCAGACAACAAACGAGAAATATTTAGAATCTAGATCTAAGTAATAATTGCTTGTTGTCTGACTAAGGGTTATACCCTGGAAATGTCACGTGTTTGTTCTTGTCTTTATTAGTGGAGTTGTCACTTATTGTCATATTTTGCCTTTGACTTCACTCCACTGTGGCTCCTTCGTATTATAAACCTATGACACTAGGATTGTTTTAAGAATGAATTTTCCACCATTCCATAGAATGTGTGTTGCAAAGTGTAATATATTCATGAAAGACATCTCAATGTTGAAATTCAAGGTATGGTTTTGAACTTTACTCAAGCAGCCATAAAATTGCTGAGGGATCTTTAAGAGGTACAACAAAGAAATTGTGCATAGAAGTTTTGAGTTTTATGATTAGATATATCCTTACTAAAAAAATAATAATCAGACATATATTTCTATGCTTCAGTCTGCCAGACAAACACTATGCTTGAGGACCAATATTTGTCACATGTGTATGTCAGAAATGAAAAATGAAATGCAAATTCTTTCAATAAGTGCCCTTTAATTGCATGTCTTACCTGGTTTTCAATTGGATTTGTGATGGGTTTCTGCCGAATGAATCCAGATGATCCTTGGTGAACACTGGATGGAAAAGTCTCCAAGCCAGAAGGTTCTCTGTAGGGCTGGTAATCTAGCTGTGTCACAGATCGGTAATTACCATCACAGATACGTCTGTACAAGCATTGAGAAAATTTGAATCAGTTATATGGAATGATATTTCTCATTAAGCTCCTTAATGAGATAATTTCTTCTGTTATAGATTTTTCATTTTGTTAACCAGAATGGCTGACAAGCCCTTCACACTGAGCTCCAGCTCAGTGAATTGTCTTTCACTCTCTGTGATTTTGCACTGGATTTCACTGTTATTTTAAAATGAAATTTAATGTAGCAACTTTAAACATCAGATCACTGAACAGTGACATAAGAAAAGAGCAACTAGCTGTAGATATAGGAAACTATAAAATAGATGTGTTGTGCCTTCAAGAGACGAAAATAAAAAAGGTGTCGACAGCAACATCAAAGGCAATCGCTTCTTGTGCTTCCCATCTGGTTCGAGATTCTATGGATGTGGTTTTATTTTTCATAAAAAAGTGGAGAGATAATGTGTACAAAACGTGGAAGGTTTCAAAACCGAATGTGCGTTGCACGGGTTTATGCAAATTTGAAATGCAACACCCCGGTGAACTTGAAGACTTTTACAAAGATCTTAACAAAACATAAACTAAAGAAAAAGACAATACTTATTATAGCCAGGGATTTTAACACAAAAATAGGAAAACAACAAGTTAGAGCAATATGCATAGGCTCATAGCTGTCTAAAGCACATTGTGGGCATACATTGGCCTGACACTATAAGCAATGCAGATCTTTATGAGAGGACTAGCAGCTCCTAGCTGAGTGGGATTTGAAGAAAAGCAAGTAGAGGTAGATTGGCCAAACAATGAGAAGACCAAGATCCAACATAGCCAGACAAAGCTTGACATGAAATCTACAAGGGGAAAAGATCTAGAGGGTGACCAAGAATGACCTGGAGGAGAGAGATCGAGAAGGAAATGGCAAAACAGAGGAAAACCCGGGGAGAGTTGAAGATGTTGAAGCAGAATAGGGAGGACTGGTGGTTCTTTGTTGATGGCCTGTGCTCCACAGGGAGCTGAGAGGCAAAGAAGAGAACATTATGAGAGACTTACAGAAAATCAGACCACCACCTATCTGACCTAGAAAGCATACTACCAAGAGAAATAGCATATGCTGATGATGTCGACTTTGTTGATCTACAACACATGAACATTGATAAAATTAAAAGTCCTGTAAAAACATAGACCTCGATGTGAACATAAGCCACACAGAATTCACAGCACTAGCACGAAATGACACCACATGGAGAAGTACCAAGCAAGTAGGTTTGCTCATAGGAGATAAAGACGACACAGAGAGAAGGAAACAGCTATCTACAATTGCTCTGAATGAACTGATGACCATCTGGATCAGAGGAGACAGAATCAAAAAGAAAGATAAAGATCAAACTATTAAAAGTACCGACCTACAATGGTGGCACATGGGCCCTTACCCAAAATGAAGTAGAAAAGTTGCATTTCACAGCAAACAGCTTAGAAAAATTATCAAAACATTCAATATCTAGTAACAATTTCAAATAAGTCACTCCATCAGAAGACATGCAAAATCACTCTCACTATTCAATTTAGAAAATTGTTGGTGCCTTTTAGGACACATTTTAAGAAGAGATGAGAGCTTACTTCATGATATCTGAAGTAAAGTTAGAGGAAGACCATTAACTAGACTCCCACTGGTGATTAATAAAGATCTCTCCTGCCTAACAAAGCAAATGAAACTTAAAATATGGGAAGACCTGAACCAACTATGGTCAATTGCCAGAGACAGTAAACAATGGGAGGTCCTATCAGTGAACATCATAGAGAGAGCTGAGGTGGCCTTGTTGGAAGACCAGGCCGGGACACAGCCATAAGTCAGTAAATCATAGAATTCAAATAAAACAAAGATGGATAAGGAGAACACTTTTATGAGCATTGTATTTCACACATTGTGCAGCCATATATTTATGTGAAATATGGTCATTATTGCCATTTATGTAATATGGTTGTTATTGGTCATTGCAAGCCATGTATGTCGTTTGCTCAACATGGCAATAATGTTAAATCAATGAGTGTGTACTAAAAGAAAAAACCACTTAGTACAAAAGGGGTGGTATCTCAAGTAATTGTAGCGTAAAGTCAGTCAGTCATCAGTGATACACCGCTTGTGAAACATATTGATGGGCGCAATAATGCTATTCCCTCTTATACCAACGTTTGAGAGCGGTTAATGTTTTGTGCTCTGCATGTAGCATCAAAATTTGTGAATTCCATTTGCAAAACTTGTTGTTAGTTGTTTTCTTGACAGGTACATACGCTGTCTATTATTGTTTTTATTAGATTTTACGAATACATTTTGTTACATCATGCTTTATTATGTTAGTGTAAATGAATATGAATTATTACACTATATCCAATAGTACTAATATATCTTGCCCATGTATTACTTTTCTCTCTCTCTCTCTCTCTCTCTCTGTCTCTGTCTCTCTCTCTCTCTCTGTCTCTCTCTCTTTCTTTCTTCTCTCTTTCTTTTCTTCTCTTCTCTTTGCTCTCTTACGCTCTGAATCATTTACTTCTTATACCTTTGTTCTTCATGTGTACCTTTTATTACTAGTATCTTTGTTCTTCAGACGTGCTTTTAACCTTTGGTTGATGTCATTATAACATACTGGCTTGTTACTATGAAATAACTAGAATTGATTATAGCATTAATGTATGCGATTATGTCCCCAATATAATAGATTAAAAATGTCACGTCTCTTGGCTAGCAAAAATTATTGGTCAAAGGGAGATAACCGTGTAGAATGATTATAACACTAGTAACAGTGTGCAATCGAGTTGAATGGATAATATAATTACATGCATGGTCTTCTTGATTTACTCAAATCATTAGCCTATGAATGTTTATACAGTGACAGTGCACTCAAAGTAAATAAGTTGCCCACTTTTAGGATGGACTTGTTAAATGCCCTGGATTGTTAAAAAGTTTTGTCATATGTACTCCTTTGCCTATTATTCACTGTTTCATTCTTTTATTGCATTATTCACAATAGTATCAATATATTTCATGTTGTATTGCCAATTCCCTCTCATACCAACGTTTGAGAGCAGTTGATGTTTTGTGCTCTGCATACATCATTAAATTTGCTGAATTCCATTTGCAAAACTTGTCGTTGGTTGTTTCCTTGACAGTTTGAATGCCCTACATGCACGAACTCCCTACTGAGTTGAGCATGAGCTAGTACTGGTTGTTGTGTCACTGTAAACCCACATCAATCACTAGAAGTGGCAAACCAGAGGCAGCAACATATAATTAAAGCAACGTCGCAT
This sequence comes from Doris montereyensis, assembly GCA_037039925.1. Taxonomy (NCBI): domain Eukaryota; kingdom Metazoa; phylum Mollusca; class Gastropoda; order Nudibranchia; family Dorididae; genus Doris; species Doris montereyensis. Next base: position 4,565 of record JAXRKP010001238.1, read on the forward strand.
AGGAAAGACAATAGAAAGTCTAACCGACAAAGAACCAAAAGTGACAGAACAATCTAAGCAACAACATATGTAAGTGAATGCAGAATGGGGAAATGTGAGGAGAGATGAGGAGGTGAAAATTATTTCCAAGCTTAAAGATAATAAATTATGAAACCATCTACTATGAAAGAAATCAAACTTAAATCTATTCAGCAAATAATGATAAATAAAAATAAAAATTAAGCATGTGATCCCTTTCAATGGCATAGAAAGGTGCTGCAGAGAAGACTTTAATTTAACCTTCAATGGCATTTTTTTGCACTTTACTTCTTATTGATGTCACTAAGAAAAACCAAAACAAAATAAAACAACACCAAATCCTGCTTGACAAAAAACAAAACAAATCAAAACCACAACTTTATGTCTAAAGGGGCATGCAATTTACCTCATCGTTGGATTATCAACATCATCAAGACGTCTGTTATAATAGACAGCTGGCCGAAAATTACTGAGATAGCCTGTGCCTCGATGATGACCTTGGCGAGGCTGAAATTTGTCATAGCGACTGCCATACGTTGTTGAATTCTGGGTAATGTAGAATTTCATGATATTGGTATCTGCTCCATGAGATTTTTGAATATGGACGCTGCGAGGTCCAGTAGGAAGCTTACTCATCTTGACCTGTTTAAAAGAAACGATACAATAGAAAAATACAGTTGATGTTCTTCTTCATAAAAACCAAAGAAATCAGTGCATTCAACGTTACTGTATCACTTTAAATTCAAATTAAGGTATACAAATTTTGATTTTAAGTGATGGGTTAAAGATACTTTCTTAAGGCATTTTACCGCTATACAGTCTACCACCATTAATCTCCAGACATGATCATTGGGAACAAAATACATTTTTGTTGTTGTTCTCTATAAGAGATTCGACAATTTGTTATTCTGACTTCGACATTCATTTTCAGCAAGAATTTATCACTTTATAGTAATCAAGCTGTCTGTTAAACTGACATAATATTTCTCAAAAGACGTCACACAATCAAGAACTATCGCAAACAGCAATGACATGTACAATAATCAATCCACATGTATACCACATGGCCATGGGCGTCAAATAAAATTTAGCATATTGAATTGAACCATGAATCGGGAAGGAGAGTCAGCGATAAATGGGTGTGAACTCAACTCATAAGTGACGACTATTCACGCCTTTGTTTCTGGAAACTAGCCGAGACAGCCAAGTCTATTCGCCTATTCGTAATGCAAGTCAGTCTGTTTGTGTGTATATCTCTCTGTCTGGCTGTCTCTATCTCCCTTTCTCTCTCTCTTCTCTCTCTCTCTCTCTCTCTCTCTCTGTGTCTCTGTTCCTCTATCTATCTGTCTGCCTGTCTCTCTCCATTTATGTATGTGTGTGTGTCACTATGTCTATATTGTCTCTCCTCTTTCTTGCTTTCTTTTTATTTAATTAGTGAATTTTCAACATAGATCTAGCTCAGACTGTAAAGACTATAAACCTATGATAAGTACTTTGAAATACGCTGTAATTACACACTCCCGGACGTGTCAGTTCATGCAAGCCTGTTTCTCTATAATGCATGTTCGTTAATCCGATTAACGATCTAATTCAAAATTTTTTTGGGGCGACGGACAGTGTTGGATTAACGGGCGGTAGACTGTATATTATGCTATCATTGAGCATAATTTCTGCTGAAGGTAAATGAGTGTTGGTGATTGTCAATATCTAAAAGGCAGGACTGTTTCTTTGGCAGCTTAATTTTGATGCTGTATGATTAAGTTTTAGCTGATCTAATGGGATAATCATATCCATTTATACATACAGCTTTCAGTCAGTTATCTGTATTGAGATAAATAGTTTTTTCAATTCATTACAGACATAAAGGATGCACGCTGAGAAATGGCAGAGACAGACAAAAGACAACACTTCTTTTTCATAAAGGTACTTAAAAAAAAAGTACCATGAAAGCAAACATTATAAGGCACATTGATGGCAATTGCAACAATCATAGTCTTTATATGGGTACGTTAAAAGAAAAAGAGAAATAGGAACTCTTGTTAATGAACGTATTTGGTCAAAAAAGGACAACAAAACCCAAACACTAGATTGATGCCTTTGGTAGAAATTCATCTAGATCTTCATCTACCAAGAAAACATAGATAAAAGTTATTGTCTTCACTAGATCATTCTTTAATTTATGCAGATGACACCTCCAAAATTCAAATAAATTTATTTTACAGTTATAATAGACAGTTCCTCTATCTGTAAATATAAAGAATTATACTAGTTGTATATATACATCTATAGGTTCACTCTTTTAAAGCAATAAAAATAAATCAGCAAGTTTTTGGCAATGCAGGAACGGATTGCCGGCATTGAAACCTACAGTAACAGGTCTTAATCCTTACGTTGTCACCCATTTTGCACTGGGTGTCTTTGCCATTGCCAAGCATTTTGGCTGAAATGCTTAGAAGTGTCTCATATGAGGTATTTTTTTTATCATTTCTAAAGTATGATAGGTATTCAATTGAAACTTTCAGGACATACTAATGATATATTGTGCTACAAGAATAAATATTCAAAGTATGCAAATGAGGTCATGTGATCATGGCAGCCATCTTGGATTTTGACAATTTATGCTTTTTTGGTCATATCTCAGTGAAAATGACAGTTTATGGTCACAAAACACATCATTGTGAAGCATAATATGTGCTAATCATCATTGGTGGGTTGTATTGTAGTGTGAGGAAGACAGAGAAAAGGGAAGAATTGGACAATGATGGGAAAAAATTACAATTATTCATGTTGCATGACAAACACAAAAAATGCAATTATTAAGACAAAATACACAAAATGATACGAAAACATTAATCAAGACTTAAAATTTTGTTTTGCTGAGCTGTCCTATCTACCTAAGTCTTCTTTTCTTGTGTTTTCTATGGTTGTGTGTCATATATGTCTCTAATTTTCAAATATTCTCAGTGCCAGGCACTAGCGTTAACAGCGCCATGCCCTCTTTTACTTGTACCCTTTCCCGAAGAACCTCATACAGTTTGTTGTCACTGTCAGAGTCAATAAGCTCTTCAACACCTCTATAATATCCTCTGCACCATGGATCATCACTATCTTCAACTCTAGCGTCGTCAGAACCAGATTCATGACTGTGCACAATCTGTTCATCATCAAAATTCACGATTTCGAGGTTGCCGATGTAAACAAGTCGGAAAAATAGGTCAAATCCGGGTCAAATCAGCAAATTTTGAGCGGAAAAAAAATCATGCAATAGCAGCAGTCTATTACAATGGATGGGCAGCTATTCTACATAATAATTTACTTCATTTTATTTCCTATTCAGCCATTTTAGTGGAGCTGGTCAAGTTTCGACTACAGTCGAAGTCGGCAATACGAATGACAACCGGAAGTTTCGACTATAGTTGAACATGGCAACGTAAGGGTTACAGGCTTAAGAAGTGCATCTTTGCAAGTTTGAGAAAAATGGGTTCAGCTGGGAAGCCAAATGAATTAAGATGACTTAAGTTAGTTTTGACTATAAAATTAACTGATACAGTATATAACTGAACATGAGGTGTCCATTTTATGATCAGCAGATTACAAACCTGACAACGAAAGGTGCAGACTGCAGATAAAAAGAAATCTAGATCTAAATCTAGATATCTATTTCACTATTGAAATTGAAGTTAGATCTAGAAGATCTAGTACTCTACATGTGTTTGTCTGTGACCCACATCACTAGATCTAGGTGCACACTACACAGAAAAATAAAAATAAGTGCAGAATCATAAACAGTATAGGGTATAGTATTATAAGTAGTATACAGCGCATTTATTTATATCTTCACTAAACGTAGGCAAAACTATGTACCACGACAAGCACAAAAAAAGAGCCAAACAAAATAAGGTAGATATAGAATCTGACTAAAATCTAAACATTCCTATTCTTGAAAAAAACCCCAACTAACAAAAAGAACCAACGCTAACACACCCTACCAAACATTAAACAAGTCATTATCATCCCATTTATTTAACTTAAGCAAGAAATTAACTTGATTAGGCTGTTTTTTTCATTCAAAGAAGACATATAATCTAGAAAAGCTAATTTACTTACTACAGATATTGATTTGGTCCTACAGATAAATAAAAATGAAATGAATATAGCTTCCTTAGACCGAAAAATCGGTCTATCAAAGATGCGATAGATATGGGTTTGGCTTCCTTTTGTCGCTAAGAAACAAGGGCCATTTTCCCAAACACGATGACGTTTATAGCGCTCTTCAAGTAAAATGTTTCCGGATGAGCTGAGTAATAGACACGAAACAAACTATTATGAATCGTCATACAAAGTTGTGCATTAATTTTATTATGTTACTCTTGAAATGGTCGCAGATCTGGCCATAGTTCGGTTTAAAATATCATTTCAAGCGCCTCCGCATAATTTTAGTGGATTGACTAAACTTAAAAGATCTATTTCTGATACGTTGATTATCAACATAAATATTTTATAGGGTTAAATTATCGTTTCGATTTGGTATATAGATCTAGTAGGGTTTTCTTCTGGTTAGAAGAATCACGAGGAGAGAAAATCGAAACAAAATATAATTTTAACAGCACCCTCCACCTTAAAAACGAGATTATAGCAATGAAAAACGAGCAAGTAAATAGATAAGTAATTATATGAATAAATCATTCGATAGGAAAGGAACTTGCAGAGATTAACACTGTTCTTGCACTACATGTACATGGTGGGTAGTCGGTTGACCCCATAGCACATTTAAAATATTTTTTATTTTCTTCCAAATGATCACAAGCTAGAAAATAACAGATATTAATTATTATGTTTCGGAGGAATATCAATGCAGTATATTGCTTCGCCGCGCTATCTATTTACCCACCTTTGAATCTTTGTATACTCATGAAATATAAGCATTTAATGATTAACTTAAGCTAGATTTATATTTTTTAAATGCATTGATGTATTCTCGTATTTTTCAAACGGAAATTGTGATAACACAAGTATAATTTCCTTATTTAAAGGATCTATAAAGGTGATTGAATTGAATTGAATTGATCAAGAAGAATGTTTAAAAATAGAACAGCAAGGCTTACATGTAACAATACAAGACAGTGACATTTCGGTTTATCGACAAATAAGAAGAAAGAAAACAGTGAGAGACCTTAAAGGATAACGATGGGGGAATGACAAAAAATCATAGTCTTTTATCTTCATTGTAAGTGTCCATCTTACAACTCACTGTTTTTTTAAAACCATTTTTGTTAAGTTTGCTGACGAAAGGTCTTGCGCCACTCACAATTTCTTCCCCTTGAGCCTTTCGCACTAATTTTGTAACTGCCCTTCATTGCGATAAAAGAAACTGCATCATGGAATGAACTTAACTGCAGTCTACTCTCATGAAAACTTGGGACACAATGCACAATACTCGTAATTGGTTTGTTATATTCCTTGGCAATCCAGGTAACAAGGTTGTCTAGGGCAAATACCTCCCCCCTCCATCGCACTCTCCACCTCAAGCAACACACACGTCTTAGTGATGAGCATTGGTAAAGAAATAACCAACTAAACCTGAATCTGAATAAATGAAATACATGTGAATGAGTGAAAAAAAAAAAGAAATAATGTTGTCATATTGGTAGTCTCCTATTAATAATGTGGGACATGGGGTGTCATATTTGTAGTCTCCTATTAATGCTGTGGGACATGGGTTGTCATATTGGAAGTTTCCTATTAATAATGTGGGACATGGGTTGTCATATTGGTAGTCTCCTATTGATGCTGTGGGACATGGGATGTCATATTTGTAGTCTCCTAACAACACTGTGGGACATGGGTTGTCATATTGGAAGTTTCCTATTAATGCTGTGGGACATGGGTTGTCATATTGGAAGTTTCCTATTAATAATGTGGGACATGGGTTGTCATATTGGTAGTCTCCTATTAATGCTGTGGGACATGGGTTGTCATATTGGTAGTCTCCTAACAACACTGTGGGACATGGGTTGTCATATTGGTAGTCTCCTAACAACACTGTGGGACATGGGTTGTCATATTGGAAGTCTCCTAACAACACTGTGGGACATGGATTATCATATTGGAAGTCTTTTAATTCTAATAACACTGTGGAATATGGGTTGTCATATTGGAAGTCTCCTAACAACACTGTGGGACATGGGTTGTCATATTGGTAGTCTCCTTATAACAACGTGGGACATGGGTTGTCATATTGGTAGTCTCCTTATAACAATTTGGGACATGGGTTGTCATATTGGAAGATTCCTAATAACACGGTGGGACATGGGTTGTCGTATTGGATGATTCCTAATAACACGGTGGGACATGGGTTGTCATATTGGTAGTCTCCTTATAACACGGTGGGACATGGGTTGTCGTATTGGATGATTCCTAATAACACGGTGGGACATGAGTTGTCATATTGAAAATCTCCTTATAACAATGTGGGGCGTGGGTTGTCATATTGAAAATCTCCTTATAACAATGTGGGACATGGACTGTCATATTGGAAGTCTCCTAATAACACTGTAGGACATGGACTGTCATATTGGAAGTCTCCTAATAACACTGTAGGACATGGACTGTCATATTGGAAGCCTCCTAATAACTATGTGGGACATGGACTGTCATATTGAAAGTACCAGTGGGACATGGGTTGTCATATTGGAAGTCTCTAATAACACTGTGGACATGTCATATTGAAAGTCTCTTAATATTACCGTGGGACATGGGTTGTCATATTGAAAGTCTCCTAATACCACTGTGGGACATGGACTGTCATATTGGAAGTCTTCTAATACAACTGTGGGACATGGGTTGTGATATTGGAAGTCTCGTAATACTACTGTGGGACATAGACTGTCATATTGAAAGTCTAATAATAACACCGTTGGACATGGACTGTCATATTGGGAGCCTCCTAATAACACTGTGGGATATGGGTTGTCATATTCGAAGCCTTCTAATAACACTGTGGGACATGGACTGGCATATTGGAAGTCTCCTAATAACACTGTGGGACATGGACTGTCATATTGAAAGTCTCCTAATAACACCGTGGGACATGGACTGTCATATTCGAAGCCTTCTAATAACACTAGGGGACATGGGTTGTCATATTGGAAGCCTCTCCTATGGATTGTCACTAACACTGGGACATGGACTGTCATATTGTCTCCTAAAACACTGTGGAACATGGACTCATATTGGAAGTCTCATAACACTGTGGAACATGGACTGTCATATTGGAAGTCTCCTAATAACACTGTGGGATGGACTGTCATGGACTCCTAATAACACTGTGGAACATGGGTTGTCTGTCTAATAACACTTGGACATGGACTGTCTCTCTAATAACACTGTGGGACATGGACTGTCATATTGGAAGTCTCCTAATAACACTGTGGGACATGGACTGTCATATTGGAAGTCTCTAATAACACTGTGGGACATGGACTGTCATATTGGAAGTCTCCTAATAACACTGTGGGACATGGACTGTCATATTGGAAGCCTCCTAATAACACTGTGGGACATGGACTGTCATATTGGTCATAGAGTCTCCTAATAACACTGTGGGACATGGACTGTCATATTGGAAGTCTCCTAATAACACTGTGGGACATGGACTGTCATATTGGAAGCCTCCTAATAACACTGTGGGACATGGACTGTCATATTGGAAGCCCTCTAATAACACTGTGGAACATGGACTGTCATATTGGAAGTCTCCTAATAACACTGTGGGACATGGACTGTCATATTGAGTCTCCTAATAACACTGTGGGACATGGACTGTCATATTGGAAGTCTCCTAATAACACTGTGGAACATGGACTGTCATATTGGAAGTCTCCTAATAACACTGTGGGACATGGGTTGTCATATTGGA
>JAXRKP010001238.1:22500-30000 GCA_037039925.1 Doris montereyensis
CTGTCTTTGTGCTTTATGAAAGTATGATGCCACTTTTGGTCCTAGTTTTACTAACCATAACCCTCCTCAGTCTAATCTGTACGAAATGCCAACTCTCCCGAGGATGAAAGTGGGAAGAAAGAAACCAATATACTCACAGAGCTTGGGCATGTGAAGAAAGTAACAAGGCATGCGGACTTGTGTGTAGGAAGATCATGGGTGTGATGATGGCAAATAGGAGAAGTCTGGAGTGCATATTGGCCTGAATACGTAGCTATTCAGATAGACATATCTTGGCGTCAAACTAGCTTTAATACCAGGTAGGCTATGTCTGAAACTCTGCCACATCGAGGATGGAAGGAAAACGCGGGAGGTCCAGCACTTGCACGATCACTCGACTCTTTGGAGACACCTCTCACCCACGTTCTGTGAGTGTGTGTCTGTCCTGAACCCTGGGTCCACTGTCTGCAGTGGCTGTAGAGAAGCAATGTGGTTTCATGGTGGAGTAATCATCATATCTTTACTGGTTATTCAGCTGTTATCAGTTTTTTAATTTTTATTTATGACTTCTTTAATATAAGCGTTTATAGATCAATGTTTTTAAATTGATGACTTCTTTAATATAAGCGTTTATAGCTCAAAACGTTTTATTTATGACTTCTTTAATATAAGCGTTTATAGCTCAAAACGTTTTTATTTATGACTTCTTTAATATAAGCGTTTATAGATAAATGTTTTTAAATTTATGACCTCTTTAATATACGCGTTTATAGCTCAAAGTGTTTTTATTTATGACTTCTTTAATATAAGCGTATATAGCTCAAAATGTTTTTATTTATGACTTCTTTAATATAAGCGTTTATAGCTCAAAATGTTTTTATTTATGAGTTCTTTAATATACGCGTTCATCTGCTTCAACTGTCATTGTTCCATAACATAGCGGATGCCCTGGACAACCTGATTACCGAAGTGTACCGGAACACCACGTGTCTGTGTATGGACTGCCGACGTAACAACCATGGCTACATTATTCGGGTGGCTATCATGCCCAGGATGGAACGTATATACAAGTAACATGGTTTTGACGGACTTGTCGTTGTTGTCATTTTTATCTTTATGTCTTTTCTTTTTAAAAAATTTTGTCTGTTTTATTCACTTTTTGTTTTAAAGATAAGAAAAGAGAGAAAAAACTTTGCAAGGTAATATTGTTCAGTATTTATAAAGATGTAAGAAAGAAAGGACGAACGTTAGAACTATTAGTTAACGCAGGCAATCTTATTATTATTGTTAATAGTATTATTATCAATATCATTATATTATTATTATTATTATTATTATTTATTATTATTTAAATTTTTATTATTATTATTATTATTATTATTATTATTATTATTATTATTATTATTATTATTATTATTATTATTGTTATGTTATTATCATTATCATTATTATCATTATTATTATTATTATTATCATTATTATTATTATTATTATTATTATTATTATTATTATTATTATTATTATTATTATTATTATTATTATCATTATCATTATTATTATTATTATTATTATTATTATTATTATTATTATTATTATTATTATTATTATTATTATTATTATTATTATTATTATTATTATTATTATTATTATTATTATTATTATTATTATTATTATTATTATTATTATTGTCTATTTGCTTTCTTCCCATTTTACCAGCAACCGCTTGAACACGTCTACAGCGCGTCTTTGGGATGCACGAATGTATTCCTACATTCTAAGCAGAAGATGGCAGATGGATGGGTCGTGCAACGAGACACTTCTCATTCTCTATGCTAAACACGATGACATAGTAAGTAATAACGAGGCACAATGCATTCTCTATGTTTAGCCAAATGACGTCATAATTACGAGGGCGGTCTGGAAAGTAATGACAAAACTTGCATAAAATAATTGATTTTATTTCAATCAAACTGAAACTTCCACAATGGTTACAATCGCTGTTTGGCTATTTCGCGTTGTAGTCTCCTTGGAGATGAATACATTTCTACCAGCCGGAAGCCAGGGAATTTATACCCTGCTTGAAGATATATGCGTCAAGTGTTGAGAACCAATCTTGAACTTCTTCAATGGGGTCGTCATCACACTCAAACTTCTTACCTCGCGGACGGTACTTTGGGGTCCCAAAACAGGTGAAAATCTGATAGAGCCAATTCGGGACTGTGGGGTGCGTGTTATAGAACCTTCCATCGATCATGATGAAACCAATCTCTGCCAATTTGGCTGTGTGGGGTGTTGTCTTTGTCATGCTGAAGAATGACACCCTTTTTCAAAAGTTCGGGTGTCTTACGCCGCACATTTTCTTTCAGTAAATCAAATATTTTACAATAATGAGCAGCATTAACACATTGTCCTTGAAGCAAAACGTTCAAAAGAATGACACATTTTGCATCTCAGAACTCAGTGGCCATCACTTTATCGCCGAATGCTGCACTTTGAAACTTTTTGACGTGTGGAGACGATGGCGCTTTTATGTCACGGAGTCATGCTTTTTCTTCTGGAGTCATGTGATGCACCCACATCCCATCACTGCTAAACAATAAATATTCAAGGAAGTCATCAATATTTCCTTGAAAGTCCCCACTTGGTCCCACATCAGCTAAAGTGTCTCTCCACCACCACCCCCACCGCCTCATCTGCACCGATCCAGACGGTTCTGGGAAGCATTGTTGGCTTTTATGTAGTTTGTAATACTCTGTCAAGTACTTAGGCACCCAGCTCACCGAAAACTCTCGATAACCGAAGTTTGTATGGATGATTTTATGAATAAAACTTCTTGAAATTTCACACCTAGTGCAAATAGGGTGCCAACATCAGCCAAAGACTAAAAGATGCGAAAGTGTTTGCCTATTCTGGAGGCAATGGATTGTTACTAACTTGCTCTTTGTCACGCTTTAGAAACTGGGATACGATCCAACTCAATATGCAGTTACGGCATTGAAGTAAATTTTAATATTTACTTATACAAGTCGTACTATTATTATGTAACATGATCTAGATCCGTGTGGTTAGGCTTTGATAGGTTTTAATTGTTGTCTTTACATCAGACGTGTCTGATAAGAGAGCTAGAATCTCTCTGTCTGTCTGTCTCAGTCTCTGTCTGTCTGTCTGTCTGTTTGTCTGTCTGTCTGTCTGCTTGTCTTTCTTTCAGTCTCTCTTTCTCTATAAAATTGTTCTATAAACATGAATAATACATATTATTCCTGTAACCCCCCCCACCCTCACAACTCTCACTCCAAAACTCTCAACCACCTCTTTAACAAACTCTTCACATCCCTTTTTCCGTAGTTGTTCACCCTGACCAGACCAACAGCCAGGCTCCGTCTGACAGACAATGACATCACACGGATCAGCGTCGCTGTACGTCACTACTTTGACGAGGAGGCAACCATTGGCGACGGCTTGATGGAGATGATACGGAGATACTAGTAGGCACTCTTACTTTCATTTTCCTGTGATTTTGTTAAAAAAGAACAAGAATGAAATGGAACTCCTAGCCCCTCCCCCCAAACTCCCCCCAACAACAGAGAAACTTGGTGGTCCAGAGGCTAGGTGTTGGCGTCTCAACCAATAGGTGATGGGTTAATCCGCGACAGGTTGAAACATTTCTTCGAGTTTTTATTTCGAATGAAACCCATTACCTGGTCCAGGTAGATGAATGGACATGTTTTTTTTTCTTTATAGAGGAGACTAACGATGGAAATGTTGTAGATCCCATCTCTGTTTACGGGGCAGTCCGGGCAAACTTTAAACATCCTACCAAAAACCTCGAACTCACCTTAGTTGTTGATACGCGTAAAATCAATTCAAATCAAATGACACCCTCCCCCCCTCCCAAAAAAAACCCAACAAAAAACAAAAAACAACCGAAAAACAAACCCCAAACCAAAATAAAGCAAAACAAAAAATAATACAACAAACAAACACTTTCCCCCTTTTTCCAGAGAATAGAAAGAATCTACATCCCACCCGCCCCCAAAATAAAAAACAAAAAACATAAGCAAAACACACAAAAACAACAATAACTAAACAGCAACAAAATAGACACGTCCAGCAAAACGACACCCGCTACAAACAAACAGACAAACGAACAATCAGGCGAGTAATCAACCCCTCCTCTTCGTCCTTCCCTCAACCAACTAACAGGGTAACAACTCACGCCCCCCTTTCCGCTCTCCAAAAATACGTCAAAATAATACACAGCTCTTCATCCGTAGAGGGAAACTCGTCGGTGGTCAAAACGTAAGGTAAAATCGGCCTCTCAACCAAAAGGTCTTGGATTCGTAATCACGATGGGCTGACCCCCTCCTCCCCTCCCCTCCCCTCCCCGGTTCAGCCATCTAGTCCCATTGGAGACGGATAATTAAAAGGTAGTTTCGGGTGCAGACTACAACACTTTGTGTACGCTAAAAAGATTCCTTGGCTGTTTACGGGGCAGTCTGGGCAAAACCACAGTGAGATGATATTACATCTTGCCTGATCTGTAAGTGTTGAAAACTCAAATGGAAAAAAAAAGTATCAAGGTACCGCACTGCGTTTGCAGTTTCGAAGGAATTCATGATTTTTGTACACACATGGGACGTGCAACAGACTACTATAGTTAGATGTAGGCTAATTTAAACTCAGCGAAAGTAAAACCCTACTCCGGATTACCTAGCGCTTAACAACGAGTCTAGGACTGACTTTTCTTTACTGTCACACCAATCTTTATCAGAATCCTTCTACAACACATTTCAACAAAATTTGTAATAGAAAACAATGTAATAAATAAGGTAGAATTTGATATAAAAAAAAGTTCTGCGTTTATTTTCAAATTTCATTGTAAGTAAGTAAGCCAAGCTAAACTATAAAATAATTTTATTGTTGTTTTTGCCATTTTTAATGCAAGTCTATGCACAATACAGAGCAATGAGAAGATAGCAGCATAACGTGAAACGTATTTGAGATAATTACTATCATCAACATGCAGGAGATTTCATTTTTAGAATTGTTTTTCTGACTGAGCTCCAACTTTCTCTGATTTCAAACACTCACCAATATAGTGTCTTAAATAAGTCAAAGATAAACTACCGATCTTATTAATTATGTTATCCTACAGTCAATTGAACACGAGAAAAAACAAGTTTACACTTGTCCATTAGGTCACTTCATTGACAATATAATTATGTTTAAATACATTTCCTAGCGTTTTTGACTATGCCCACGTCCACACTTGATATATATATATCTTCTGCGCGCGCAGAGATCGCGGGTTCGATCCTTATGGTGGCCATGATTTTTTCGGTCTATTCCTTGTATTTGTCTCGTCTTTGTTCATATGGGGTTTTAATATTATCTTATGTCATTACCTTCATTTCGGACATGCCCCTTGCCTCACTGTTTGTCGTTATGTTCTATAGGATTATTAGCAAGCCTGTCAGACGTTTGAAATGTTTCGTGTTACCTTTAACTTGCGCACATGTCTCTTGTGGTTTCCAGACCGCACATTGCACTAGTATACTCAATGCCTGATGTATGGAAGGGTATATTATTTTTTCCATGACAGCAGGCGAGTATAACCGCCACCCCCTTAATGCCTTTGTGTCTTTTTCCATTCATTCCACAGTCTTGTGTTTCAAGGCCGGCACAGCGAGGCTCTTCTCCTTCTGGTGGTACCAACCGCAGACGACAGGGATAACAACGGCCGGTTTGACCAGACAAGTAACGTTTCCATTGTTACCAGTCTGAAAAAAAAGAATTTAAAGCAATACAAAAAATCTGGAAATCAAAACAGATTTAACTCTAACGATCGACTCTGTTAATAAACTGGCGACATTTTCAATTAAAACAAAATCTAGCTCTTTATAAGCAAATCATGTGCCTTGGCTGCCTTTCAAACCTGCCATTTTGTTCTTCCAGTTGATTTGAGGAAACTACAATCAGTAGGAGTTTCCACCAGTAGCCATACAGGTACGGGAAAAAGATAGGTATGCAAGGCACCTCAAAACGTGTGTTCAGATATCGTAGCAATATCGTCTCTCATTTTCTAAATTTAATTTGGATGAATGGCATCCTTTGTATCGATTATAATATTTAAATTAACGCTTGAGTTTTTGCATTTCATCAATTTGACAGAGATATCATCTGTCGATTATTTCCATAAACATTTGAAATAATTTGCATTCGTGACGTTTTATCATGTTTTTCACATATAGCAAGTAATGATAAAATGTGGAATGGATTTAACTAGTCTTACATCAACATATTTTAAAGTTGTTTAGCATTTGGTGACAACATACTTGGTGTTTGAACTTGACTTTAGATCTACATATATATCTTCAAGTCTGTGTAGACCATTGACCAACGCAAGTTAGTACAAACGTACAAAACAGGACCATCTTATAATTAGATTTTGTCGGTGAACAACATAGAAAACAAGATGCGCCCTCTTTCATTGAAAGTACAAGTCAATGGAGGAAAGTGTTTCAATTCATTATGTTAAAGCCCCCCCCCCCCCTGTTTCACCCCCACTGAATTTCAGGGTCACAGTATTAAATAGGTTCAGTGGAGATTTCATATCTGTGGAGCCCGTATTGAAAAGATTTGGTGTAAAGAAATCTAAAAAATGGCCATAACTGATAACTGAAACTTTTTTTCTTCTGAATTGTAATTGCATTGCATACTATGAAAGTAGATACTATTTTGTATTTGTCATCATATGAAATAAAACGTTCTGTAAATTGTAAAATACAGATATTCATATAGTTCTTCACAATATGTCTGTGCTGGAAAGTCAGCCTAGTGTCCTTATTGCACCGAGGTGCCAATGAGTACTTGTGACATTAATTCGTTATGATTTAATACGAAATTTTTATTTTTTGCTTTTACTTCAATCATTGGTTTTTAATTTTGTTTGTTTGTTGATTTATTTAATTCTTCGTTTTTGTTCATTACTGTCTGTCATCTAAATCTTTGTTAATACACTTGTCCGAAGACCGATGGATATTGTAGACACTGGTTGATATACTTATATATCATGGGGCATGCCATTTATCAAACCAAAAGATAGCATGGAACAACAGCACAACTTGAAAGAAAACATGAGTGCGATGGGATGTCGGAGATGAAACGATGGCCAGCCAACCACGTGACTGACAGAACGTGGGTTTGTATCACAACATGTCTGTGCTGGAAAGACTCTCAGCCTAGTGTCCTTATTGCACCGAGGTGCCAATGAGTACCTGTGATATCTGTAAGATAAAGCATAATGAGACACATCGTGATTTATCGGGGAACTCGCCGGTCCAGTGGCAGTGTCGGCCTCTCAACCAAATTAAATTATTTTCCTATTTTTTTTCGAGTAAAACCCACCCCCTGTTCCAGGTAGAGGGATCGACGCCTAATCCCATCGGAGACGGACGATAAGAAGGGGTCGAATGTGTGGATCAAAACACTCTGTGCACGTTAAAGATCCTTAGCTGTTTA
>JAXRKP010001238.1:37500-47500 GCA_037039925.1 Doris montereyensis
GACACAATCGCTCCATAGCAAGCAGGTACATGTACTGATTTATCGCAGTTACACTACTGCATAGTTCTAAGATGTCTAAACTAATATTGTTTTATTCTGCGAACCAGCTAAATTGCATATATTAAAAACTCTTTGAGAAAGCCTGTTTGAGTTTAAGCCGTTTGAGAGCATCTGTTTATACAAACAACTGTTTTCTTTGGTTTCGTCACTCATTATCGTCATTGCCACAATTTTACATCCTTATCAATAAGCAATAAATTCAAAACTTTTTTTTTTTAATGTGAAACTGTTTGCCGTCAGCCATTATATTTTTTCACAAAGAAACTGTCCACGATGATACGGTATTTCGTTACCTCTAAAAAGCAATGTGAAGACTATCCTGTCAAGCAAAGCGCCGCAGTTAAGCTGTAAATATGTTTACTGCGTCATCCACATTGAGACTAGACGTGGTTGCCTACATGAATTACTATTATACTGCACTAGGTTAGATCTGAAACACACATTAGTTTGTTATTTTCGATAAGGAAATTATGTTTTCTTTGGTATGTTAATTTGTTTGTCCAACAAGGAAATTGTGTGTTCTTTGGTATTCGTTTGTTAGTTTGTTTTCTTCGACACGGAATATAAGCATTCTTTGGCATTTACTTCTTTGTTTGTTATCCCCAACAGGGCAATTTTGTTCTCTTTGGTATTTGTTTGTGTTGTTTTTATCTCTGCGATGGAGATTCTGTTTTGTTTTTGTTTTCTTTGTTTCTTTCTTTCTGTATCAGTTCCCATTCTATCTTTCGGTGTATGGGTTCAGATGCCCGAAATGATCTTTCTCCAAGATGCCCTGTCCTGGCATTTTCTGTTTCCTTCCAAAAAAGTTAAATTTCTATGCTTCAATGCCTCTTATATCTTCTACTCACTTTCTCCGAGGTCTGCCTTTTGGTCTTTTACCTTGGGCTTTAGAACTGTATACTAATTTAGGTATTTTTTTGCCATTCATCTGTTTACATGACCAAACCATCTCAATTGATTTATTTCTATCTTAATTTTTATGCCATCTGCTTTGGTTTGATCTCTTATTGTTGTGTTTCTGATTCGGTCACTTTTAGTTTTGCCCTACTACGCTTCTTAGAGATTTCATTTCCGCTGCCTGTACTCTACTGTAATCTCTACTGTCTAAGGTCCAGGTTTCGCTGCCATAGAGGAGAGTAGGACAGTAAACTGTATTGTTATTGCCATTTTTGTTTTTGTTGACATTTTTGCTTACCTACAAATGCCTTTCCTAGATGGTTATACATTGCACTTGTCTTTTGATTCTGTGGCTGACTTCTTCTCTTAGTTTTCACTCTGAGTTAATCATTACTCCTAGGCAATTGTAGCTGTGAACGTGTTCTAAATTCTCCTGCCCAACTTAAGATTATGTGTTTTAGCTTCCCTAGTTACTAGCATTGTTTTGGTTTTTTTTGCACTTACTCTCATTCCTCTTTTATTTAGTTCATTGTTCATAATGTTGATATTCGACTGAAGGCCCCCTTTCTGATTTTCCAAACAGAACTAAATCATCGGCAAATGAAAACATTGATACATTTACTGGTTTGAGCTTCAACATACCCATTCATTTTCTTCGTTTTTGAAGATGCATTTGCAACTGAATCCATAAATGTGATAAACAAAAGAGGACTTAGGGCACAACCCTGTCTTACTCCTATATCTACATCACATCCTGCAAATTTGTTTTGAGCTACTCTCACTGCACATGTTGGTTTATTATAAACATGTTTAATGGCTTCTATTAAATTTTGCTCTACATTGTGTTCTTATAAGGAATGCCATAGTTCGTCCCTCCGCGCAGTGTCAAATGCCTTTTCTAAGTCAATAAAACACAGGTGCAGGTCAATGTTTCTCTCAAGGAATGTTTCTATTATTTGTCTAATTGTAAATATGTGGTTTTGTACATTTCTTCCTGGTCTAAATCCACATTGATGCTCTTCAATCTGATCCTCTACCCTTTTCCTTAGTCTCATTTCCAGTATCGTGGCATATACTTTTCCTGGAATGCTAAGTAGTGATATCCATCTATAGTTTGATCATTCCATAGTTGATCTTTTCTTATGTATTGGTACTACCGTTCCCTTTTTCCAGTCGTCTGGCACCTGTTTGGACTTCCACGCTTGTTGGCATATTGCATGTAATAGTTTCTCTGCCTCTCTCCTTGGTTTTTGACCATTTCTGGATAAACTGCTCCTGGGGCTTTTCCTAATTTCACTTTTCTTATAGCTGTTTGGATTTCTTCCATTAATATATCTACATCTTCATCTGTCTTTGGATTACTTGTTACTCTTACCAATTGACTTTTACTCCTTGTTTCATGCGTTCTGGAGGGATTCTGTAATTGTTGAAAATGCTTTCTCCATGTTTTCATGATTTGGCTGTCTTCTTGCATTATTTCTCCTTTGGCATTCTTAATTTTTTGTATTGGGCATGTTTTGGTCTTTCTCATGTTTTTCATTGCCCCGCAGAACAGCTTTTGATTTCATTGATATCTTTCTTGAAGTCTTTGTCCAAACTCTTTCCATTGTTCCTGTTTTGCTTTCCTCACTTCCTCTTTGGCGATAGTTCTTTTATTCACGTAATCTATCCTATTCTGTGGTCTCTTTGTTTGCAAATATTTCTTCCAGGCATCCTTCTTTTCTTTGATCTTATTCTTGACATACTCATTTCACCATTCTGTTCTTTTCCTATCTCCATAAATTTGTTTCCTACCACAGACATCTTCAGTACAACTGAGGAGTGTTTCTTTATACATCTGCCACTTTCCTTCCATTGTGCTATCATTCAGATACATCTGTCTTTCACTAATAAATCTTTTTATCCTAGATTGGTATACCTGTTTTTCTACTAGTTTATTTCGTTCCTCTATTTTGAGATTAGTAGCTTTCTTCTCTTTCTTTTTCTGTTTGTTTTGTTCAGTCAGTAATCTCATTTTGGCAATCACTAGGCGATGATCACTAAATATTTCTGTTCCTCTGTTTATTTTTGCATCCAATATACTGTAAAAAGGGAGCTGCTAACTATTATGTAGTCTATCATTATCTTTTCACACCTGTCTTCATTTACTCTTGTATATTTGTGGATATCTTTATGAGGAAAAAAAAATGATGGCTTTTTCATATTATTCTTTAGGCAAAAATCTATTAGTCTCTCTCCATTTGGAGAAGTTGTTGTCTCTCCTTCTTTACCTATTACTCCTCCTGGTGTTTCTACATTGTTGCCTACTCTAGCATTTAAATTTCCTAAAAGCATTAGTTCCTGTTTGGGTTTAAAATTCTCTGCAGCTTTTTGTAAGTCGTTTTCGAAGATATCTTTTTATTCTTTAGTTGCGTCTTCGTTTGGTCCATAAACTATTAATAATTGAATTTCTCTTCCTTTTGGTTTAATATTTACCCCTAATAGCCGCGAGCTTATACATTTCCAACTTTCTAGTAGCTTTTCATGTCTTTTATGCACTAGGAGGCCTACTCCTGCTTTAGCTCTATTTTTGACATCTACTGATGAGAAGATTAAAATATGATTCGGTCCTACAGTTTCTATTCCTTGTCCTTTTTTTCTTTATTTTTGTAATGGCCGAAATATCTACTTTGAATTTTTTCCATTTCTTCAACTAATTCTAACTCTTGTCCATTTATTGCCATTACGTTCATGTTCCAAAAATAACAGTCCGTATTCGTTTCCAAGTTCGTCTACGAAAGATCAAACCGATTATATTATATTTATTTTTCTCTGAATCTGTTCGTTTCTGGATAAGCAGGGGATTAGCCCACTGTACCCTAGGTAGATGGTGTGGCTGCCACCTTGAGGCCCACTACCAGGCCTTCTTAATTTCTGTCAGGGTTAACTCCTTAGTCTTTGGTCACCGAAAGCCAGCCTGAAAGGCAACAGGTTGATATTTCCTGTCTGGGTTAACTCCCTTAGCCTTTAGTCAGCCAAGACCCGCCTGCAAGGCAGCAGGGGCCTCATGGAGGGCGGGATCATCTATTCCCGGTACAGGTGTTAACTTCTCCACGGCCTGGATTATTATTATTATTATTATTATTATTATTATTATTATTATTACTATTACTATTATTATTATTACTATTACTATTATTATAATAATTATTATTATTATTATTATTATTATTATTATTTCTTATTCGTCTTCTTCTTCTTCTTCTTCTTCTTCTTCTTCTTCTTCTTCTTCTTCTTCTTCTTCTTCTTCTTCTTCTTCTTCTTCTTCTTCTTCTTCTTCTTCTTCTTCTTCTTCTTCTTCTTCTTCTTCTTCTTCTTCTTCTTCTTCTTCTTCTTCTTCTTCTTCTTCTTCTTCTTCTTCTTTTCTTCTTCTTCTTCTTCTTCTTCTTCTTCTTCTTCTTCTTCTTCTCCTTCTTCTTCTTCTTCTTCTTCTTCTTCTTCTTCTTCTTCTTCTTCTTCTTATTCTTCTTCTTCTTCTTCTTCTTCTTCTTCTCTCCTTCTCCTTCTTCTCCTTCTCCTTCTTCTTCTTCTTCTTCTTCTTCTTCTTCTTCTTCTTCTTCTTCTTCTTCTTCTTCTTCTTCTTCTTCTTCTTCTTCTTCTTCTTCTTCTTCTTCTTCTTCTTCTTCTTCTTCTTCTTCTTCTTCTTCTTCTTCTTCTTCTTCTTCTTCTTCTTCTTCTTCTTCTTCTTCTTCTTCTTCTTCTTCTTCTTCTTCTTCTTCTTCTTCTTCTTCTTCTTCTTCTTCTTCTTCTTCTTCTTCTCCTTCTTCTCCTTCTTCTTCTTCCTTCTTCTTCTTCTTCTTCTTCTTCTTCTTCTTCTTCTTCTTCTTCTTCTTCTTCTTCTTCTTCTTCTTCTTCTTCTTCTTCTTCTTCTTCTTCTTCTTCTTCTTCTTCTTCTTCTTCTTCTTCTTCTTCTTCTTCTTCTTCTTCTTGTCGACATTATTTGAGCCTTAATCTTAGCGCTATCATAAATATGCGGCCAATACGTCGAATTCCAACTGATGCAAGTTTTGAAGTAATTATCATTTCAGGTTTGGTCTGTCACGATACTCGGCTCATCTGTTTCCAAATTCAACTGCTCATTGTCATCGTCTAATTGCTTCAACGTTAGCTATCACCAACAATGATGAATGTGTCGATTGCCATCGTAAATCACTCCAGTACCGTAGGCATTATGGGACAACTTTTATTTATCAAACGGTAAAACTATGGGTGTGATAACGGGTCAGCAGCTAGATATATTTCTTAAGTGCTTCACTGGGTTTTGGCTATTGACAGCTATATCTGGAGTGTGCACCAATATATTAAACATCCGGACATTTTTGAAGATGAAGACAGACGACAGCATGACCATTTTGTTTTTTGCCATGTCAATGTCCGATCTTGCAATATGTGTAATTTCAATTCCCGAAGCCTTGTGTTCAGTAGTTGAAATTATAGAATACGACTTTCTTAAAATCAGTCTTTACCTGCCTCCTCACATTGTTAAAGTGTACATCATTGTGATTCATCGAATCTTCACCATCTTGACAATAACCATAACAGTATTCGTGGCCTTCCAGCGCTGTTTGTGTGTAATTATACCATTTCACGTCAAAGGTATGTTTACACCCTTTCGAACGTATTCTTTTATCGCAATCACTCTGCTAGGTTCTTGTACATTCTACACTGCCTACTTGGCATCGACAAGAGTTCGTAGCGTATTCGATTCCAAAACGAATTCGTCCAAACTCCTTCTAGCTTACACCGAAGACGGTCTGCGAATCTACGAGGCGAGCATCGTGTGGGGGGCTGTGTTTAACGTCACCACCCAGGTGTTGATCATGCTGTGTTTGATCGTTATCGGCTACGGTCTCAACCAGGCCTACAAATTCGGAAATCAGCGTCCATTACATCTACCCAGAAGACAGCAAAGACTGGTAGCCATGATCCAAAATCGGAGCAGGAGGGAACGGATGTAGCTGACGCAGAAGATCAACACCAGATTCAAGAAGTAGAAGTGGCAACCCGGGAGCAGCAGCAACCGTGTCCAGCCGGGAGGGACACAGAAACAAGGAAACCCAGGCACTCATTCAGGTGACTCTAGTTGCCGGTATCTACGTCATCTGCAACACTCCCTACATCGTCTTTCTCATCGCTCGTGCTTTCGAACCGGACATAGAGTTATATATAAAAGATATCATAATCTGAATTATATTTTTGTTCACCATTGTACTTTTTGGAGAGCTTATTAACTCGTCCGTAAACTTCTTCTTGTATTACAAATGCAATTCAAATTTCCGAAAACTTTTCAGAGCTTAAATGTGAATCATATGGAGTGCTCTTATATTTTGAATGCTGACTAACTGAGTTATACTGGATGTTGGGATCAAAAACAGGAGAATGACTTTCGCTCTTAATTACGTCTGTCCGTCTGTTTGCCGACCTCATAACTCAAACGTTTACATGGAATTTCAATGGAATTGTTGGAGGGGCTTGACCAGGCAGAAAGAATGATAATTTAGGCTTTGGTAGCAATTCGGGTAATGATCTGCGTTTTAAAAGTATTCGTTATTATTATCTGTTTTTATGATAATTTAGCACGGCAATTTTGATTGGTCAAAATTTAAGGTAAATCACTCGTGGCGTCGGTGGCCGAGTGTTTAGGCTGTTGATCTTGGATCAGGAGATCCCAGGTTTGAATCCTAGCAAAGCTAGTTGCGACGTTGTGGTATGCCTTGGGAAAGACATTTAACACGCATTTTCCCAATCGATCCAATTGCAAATGGGTACAGACACTAGTTTGGGAGTAAAAACGTGTTTCAGACTAGGACCTTTCCAGGAGGAGTGATTATTATCAACTGTTTTTGCTTCACGCTATAGAAACTGGGATAAGCTCGGCTCTGTGGGTCGTAAAGGTCTTGAGATTGTTTTTTTAAAATTTCAATTTTACCCTCTTTACAAACTATGGTGATCTCGGATTTTTGGTAGAATTTTTTATTTTACCCAGACTGTCCTGTAAACAGCTATGGGATCTTTAACGTGCACTGAGCGTTGTAATCTGCACACAGGACCTCATTCTCCGTCTCCGATGGGACTAGGTGTCAATCCACCTACCTGGACCAGGGGGTAGATTGTACTCAATGAAAATTGAAAATATTTTTCAAACCGATTGCGGGATTTGAACCCACGACTCGTGGGTTGAGAGGCCGACACATTGCCTCTGGACTAACGAGTCCCCGCCCCGTCTTGAAGGAGCCTTAAAATTATTTTTTTTACCCGAGCAGCTCATGGTGAGAGCGTTGACAACGCCAAGTAAAGAAAGCGGGGAAAAGTGTCAGAAGGTCATCAGAAGCACTGGTTCTTTGTTTCTTTTACTTCATTCTATGTATAATGGGATAAAAAGGTACTGTAGTAATATGATACAGTACATTCTTTGAACTACCTTAAGGCTTTTAATTCAGTTAAAATATAATGAACCAATGTAAATCTAGAAATAGACAAGATATTATATTGGAAGTTTCGATCAACAGTGAAGATCTATAATATATAAATTGTTTTTGTTAAATGCATGACGGGTGATTTGAACTTTCTTTCTTTCTTTGTCAGTTCCCATTTCTACCTTCGGTTGCCGAGGTGATCTTTCTCCAGGCTGCCCTGTCTTCGCATTTTCTGTTTGCTTCCAAAAAAAGTTACATTTCTTTGCTTTAATGTCTCTTTTATATCTTCTTCCCACTTTCCCCGAGGTCTGCCCTTTGGTCTTATACCTTGGATTTTAGCACTGTATACTGATTGAGCTATTTTATTGTCATTCATTCTCTTTACATGCCCAAATCATCTCAATCGATTTATTTCTATCTTAATCGTTATGCCATCTGCTTTGGTTTGATCTCTTATTGTTGTATTTCTGATTTTGTCTCTTTTAATTTTCCCTACTGTTCTTCGTAGACATTTCATTTCAGCTGCTTGTACTCTACTGTATTCTCTACTGTCTAATTCCAGGCTTTTCTGCCATGAGGAAAGTAGGACAATAAACTGTGTTGTATACAGCCATTTTGTTTTTTCTTGACATTTCTTGTTTACACTATGAATACCTTTCCTAGATGGTTATACATTGTCATTGCCTTTTGGATTCTCTGGCTGATTTCTTCTCTTAGTTTTCCCTCTAATTTAAACATTACTCCTAGGTAATTGTAGCTTTGAACTTGTTCTAAATTCTCCCTGGCCAATTTAAGATTTCGTGTTTTAATTTCCCTGGAGTTATTAGCTTTGTTTTTGATTTTCTTTTGCATTTAATTTCATTCCTCTTTTATTTAGTTCATTATTCATCTTGTGGATATTCGACTGAAGGCCCCTTTCTGATTTTCCAAACAGAACTAAATTCATCAGCAAATGAAAGCATTGATGCATTTACTGGTTTGAGCTTCCATATACCTACATTCATGTTTTTCATTTTAAAGGAATGCCTTTTGAGACTGAATCCATAAATGTGATAAACAAAAGAGGACTTAGGATACACCCTGTCTTACTCCTATATCTACATCAAATTCTGCAGATATGTTTCTAGCTACTCTCATCTCACATGTTGGATTATTGTAAAAACTTTTCATGTCTTCTATTATATGTTGCTCTACATTGTGTTCTTATAAGGAATGCCATAGTTCGTCCCTCCACGCAGTGTCAAATGCCTTTTCTAAGTCAATAAAACACAAGTGCAAGTCAATGTTTCTCTCAAGAAATTTTTCTATTATTTGTCTAATTGTAAATATGTGGTCTTGTACACTTCTTCCTAGTCTAAATCCATTCTGATGTTTTCAATCTGATCCTCTATTCTTTTCCTTAGTCTCATTTCCAGTATTCTGGCATACACATTTGATACGCTAAGTAGTGATATCCCTCTATAGTTTGATGATTCCATAGTTGATCTTTTCTTGTATATTGATACTACCGTTCCTTTTTTCCAGTCGTCTGGTATCTGTTTGTACTGCTACATCGAGGCCCCCTACCAGGCCTTGTTATTTTCTGTCAGGGTTAACTCCTTAATAGCCTTTGGTCAGCCAAGACCAGCCTGCAAGGCACTAGGAGACTCGTGGAGACGGACCGCCTAGTCCCTGTACATGTGTTCATCTGTCCATTGCCCGGGTCATCTTAACTGTTGTGGTAAATGATAGTTTGTCCAATAACTATTGCCCAAGTTCTCACACAACTTTCTGCAAACCTGTCTTTCGAAAACTACGTGTTTTGATGTCGCATGTGGCCTGATCTCTCGTTAATAATATTTATGGACTTGTTTTTTCTTTTTTTGTTCTGTTTTCTTTTTTTCTGGTTTGCCTTTAGTGGCATTTTCCTTTAATTTTTGATGGCGTATTAATTGTCGCTGTGCCTCAACGTTTTGTAGTTATTTTTTAGCTCCTGCTGGGATGTTGACTGAGAAAGACAACATGCATTATTTTATAAATATCATTGTGCTAGCTGTTGAAAATGACAGTACAGTGTGCTTTGTAAAACATTTATGAAGTCGTTAAATTTGTGCATATCGCCATAGTTTGTCTCAAAGTAAGTTGACTTGACAGCTCAACATATAAGGTCAAATGTCAATTTGCTCTTCATATATCGAATTAAATATGCTTTGTTAAATTATTGAGACACTGTAAAACTGCTAAAATGCTGGTCATTGCAGTTCCATCGTAAATTGTATAGATTAAAGACGGCAATTCGATACACCTCTGTGGGTGTCATCTGTTTGTTGTGAAGCAAGGATTACTTCATAGAAAAAAACAGGGTGTCCACTGTGGTTATAATCTCAGGGTTGCTTTGTGGGCAATAGTTTAAAAAGAAAAAACCCCGTATTATAATAGATTCTACTGACGTTGATTTTGTGAGGTGTTGTGGTATAGTTAGTGATGTTGCTAGCCTGTAACCACGACGACACTGGTTCAAACTGTGGCTGACCTAGATTCCCCCACATGTTGTACTCTTGGGAAGGTATTCCTCTGCTTAACTCACTTGACTCAAATTTGAACAAATA
>JAXRKP010001238.1:60000-65000 GCA_037039925.1 Doris montereyensis
GGAAAATAGTTTCAAATACAATTGAATCAAAAGTGATTTCAAAAACTTTTTTTTGCAAAGTAGTTGTACAATAGTCAACGGATTCGTCTATAATTTGGAATACCGCTGTTTTATATCATAATCCAAAATGCCTACGTATGAAATTTTCGGATATCTTTGTAATTTCTGGAGAAGTTTCATGATTTTTGGTGTAAAATTGAGACTTTGGTTTCCTTCATGTTAATTAGCCTACGCGAGAAAACAACATGCTCACTTTGGATTGACAAACAGATAAGATAGTATTTACTTTTTGTTGTGGTGTTTTCGATGAAACATTAAAGGTTTTAGAATATTCTCATGACAAACAGACCAGATAGAAATGATTTTGTTGGCATTTTATAGATCTAGAAATTATTGTACTTCTTGAGTTGGTTCTTCTTTGTGTGCGGCAACGACTCTGTTGCCAGGCCTAACATTAGCCACACTTGCCACGTATGGAAAGGTTCTAAAGTGATCTCAAGATCGTTTACAATTTTGGATTTTTTCCTACCAGAATAACGTTTAATTCAGGAAACTTTTCATTGTTTCTCCATCTTTTGTACAACAGAATTTTCATTCACTTAAGCCGCCATTTCAAACATATTTATTAGTCATGTCATCAGTATCGAGTGCTGACTCGACCTAATAATTGTACTTGATATCATCCGGGGTGCAACATGCTTGCGGATTCATGTTTTTCAACAGTATAGTTAAAAGTTCTTCTTTGGTGTAGCAATGTCTGGCAGGTGCGATTTTCATAATCTGCTGTGTGTGTCTGCGTATGTGTGTCTGCGTGTGTGTGTCTGCTTGTGTGTGTGTCTGCGTATGTGTGTCTGCGTATGTGTGTGCGTATGTGTGTCTGCATATGTGTGTCTGTTTGTGTGTGTGTGTGTCTGCGTATGTGCTCGTATGTGTGTGTGCGTATGTGTGTTTGCATATGTGTGTCTGGGTGTGTGTTCGAGGCGTGTGTTCACATGCGTATGCGCACGCGTGTGTGTTTGCATGTTACCAAAGAGACTACTTATATAATGAACAAGCTCTAAAAATAATATGTTTTGTAAATACATCCAGTTTTAATAACAATCTACATATATATATGTATATTACGTTAAAATAGACATCGAATTGGATTATATAACGCTGAATCAGATTTTTATGCAGCAACGGAACATCTAAAAATGTCATACTCGCTTAAAATTAGGTGAAAAAATTGTAAAGGTATATTCATTTTCATTGATCCGACAGGTTGTAAATATTTTAGTTCCGTTTATAAGCCGCACCGTAATAGTAGTAGTAGTAGTAGCAGTAGCAGTAGCAGCAGCAGCAGTAGCAGTAGCAGTAGTAGCAGTAGTAGTAGTAGTAGTAGTAGTAAAAAGTAGTAGTAGTTGTAGTAATAGTAGTAGTAGTAGCAGTAGTAGTAGTAGTAGCAGCAGCAGTAGTAGCAGTAGTAGTAGTAGTAGTAAGTAGTAGTAAATAGTAATAATAGTAGCAGTATAACGTAGATAAAAGACAAACAGTGAGGCAAGGGGCATGTCGGAAGTGAATGTAATGACACAAGATAATATGAAAGCCCTATAGGTAGCCTGGATTTTTTTCTGTCTATTTCTTGTATTTGTCTCGTCTTTGTTCCTATATGACTTTCATATTATCTTGTATCATTACCTTCACTACTGCTGCTGTTGCTGTTGCAGCAGCAGCAGCAGTAGCAGCAGTAGCAGCAGTAGCAGTAGCAGCTTGTGCAGCAGCAGCAGAAGCAGTAGTAGCAGCAGCAGCAGCAGCAGCAGCTGCAGCAGCAGCAGCAGCAGCAGCAGTAGCAGCAGCAGTAGTAGCAGTAGCAGCAGTAGCAGTAGTAGTAGTAGTAGCAGCAGCAGTAGTAGTAGTTGTAGTGGTAGTAGTAGTAACAGTAGTGGCAGCAGTAGTAGTAAGTAAGTAGTAACGGTAGCAGCAGTAGGTAGTAGCAGTAGTAGTAGTAGTAGTAGTAGCAGCAGTAGCAGTAGTAGTAGTAGCAGCAGCAGTGGTAGTAGTAGTAGCAGCAGCAGTAGCAGCAGTAGGGGTAGTAGCAGCAGTAGTAGTAGTAGCAGCAGCAGCAGTAGTAGTAATAGTAGTAGTAGTAGTAGTAGTAATCGTAGCAGTAGTAGTAGTGGTAGTAACAATAAAGAGGATTGTTGTGATGATGGCCATGGTTGATGAGGATGTTGTCTACAACGATGCTGATAACTATGAAGACCATGACGAGGATAATGTTGCTGCTGCTGCTGCTGTTGATCATAACGATAGAGCTTTGATTTGATTTGATTTGAATTGATTTCATTTACCCACATCCACAACTAAGGTGATCTCGGTTTTTTTTGGTAGGATTCTCAATTTTGCCCATACTGCCCTGTAAACAGCGATCTGCACACGGGGCCTTATTTTTATCGTTCGTTTCCGATGGGAGTAAGTGTCGATCCACCTACAGGACAGAGTAGTGTATGTGGAGGGGGGTAGGGGGTAGGGGGTGGGGTGAGATTTTGCTAAAATAAATCGAGAAAATTTTTCAACCGTTGGCGGTATTCGAACCCACTACCTTTTGATTGAGAGGTCGGACACTTTGCATATGGACTACCGAGTTCCCACCCCCTCAACGATAGAGCGATAACTGACTGGACTGTGTCACAAGTATTGCTATGATTCCATGCACTTGAGCCTTGTGGGAGTAGAAGGCCAAGTTGTATTTACAAACGGGTGCGTTTAATGCTGAGTATATAGAAGTCAGGGGAGTCTGACCTACATACAGGATGTTTATCTTAGCAGCAAACCTTCATCCCACACCGCAATTCGTACTCACCCAGTTGGGAGCAGTCTTCATCGTAACGAGATACACATTTTGATTTTCTTCATAATACATTGACAGGTGTCTTTCCTGTTTGGTTGTATCATCTCGAGCACTAAATAACGTATTGGAAAGTCAAACAGATAAAAAAAATTTGATTTAATCGTTAACAAAATCGTGATAGATGTGTTGGCAAAGATGATCATTATGAAATAATGGCTCTTTACGCTTTTGCTTTTCGTGAAAGTTACCACTTTGTTTGAATGAATGAGACTTGTACCATTCCAACCCCTCCCCTCACCCTCCCCCAATCTGTCACATTACAACTATGCTACGTTTGTGGTTGTTGTCGTCGTTGTTAATGTACGGGGGAAACTCAGTCCAGAGGCAAGGTGTCAGCCTCTCGACCAAAAATGTCATTGGTTCAAGACCTGAGGGTTGAACATTTTTGTCGATTTTGGGGGGGAACAAAACCTAACCTCTTGGTCTTGGTAGGTGTATCGATACCTAGTCTCATTGGAGACAGTCTTGGTAGATGTATCGATACCTAGTCTCATTGGAGACAGTCTTGTAGGTGTATCGATACCTAGTCCCATTGGAGACAGTCTTGGTAGGTGTATCGATACCTAGTCCCATTGAAGACAGTCTTGGTAGGTGTATCGATAAATCCCATTGGAGACAGTCTTGGTAGGTGTATCGATACCTAGTCCCATTGGAGACAGAAGATAAAAGGGAGGTCCTGCGTGCAGATCACAACACTATGTGCATATCAAAGATCCCTTGGCTATTTCAGGATAGTCCAGACAAAATAAAAAAACCTACCAAAGCCCCTGGAGATCACCTTAGTCGTGGATGTGGGTAAAATCAAATGAATAAAACAAAAAAAGTTTATATACGTGAATACACGTAACAGACGTAATTAAAACGTATTGAAACTTATTGGACCGTTTCCTTTTGTCATTTGCCCTTAGCCTATCGCACGTGATGTAGGGTTTATTTTCCATTACTTTTCCGTCAACGATTCCTCTGTGAATGTAGCCCATTGTCCCAGGAAATGTCAACAACCAAATTTACGTCTATTTCGTTTTGTTCTTGTTGTTCTTTCTCTTGTATTTGTTCTTTATCTTGCTCTCGTTTTTGCTAGTTTTTGTTTTAGCTCTTGCTTTTGCTCTTGTTTTAAATCTTTTCCTGTTCTTGCTCTTGTGCTTTTTCTTGTTACTGTTCTTGTTCGTTCTCTTGTTCTTGTTTTTAGGCTTGTTTTTTGTTCTTTGTTTGTTCTTGCTCTTAATGTTGTGCTTAGTCTTGCTATTACTCTTTGTCTTGTTCTTGCTCTTAATGTTGTTCTTAGTCTTGCTATTGCTCTTTGTCTTGTTCTTGCTCTTAATGTTGTTCTTAGTTTTGCTATTGCTCTTTGTCTTGTTCTTGCTCTTAATGTTGTTCTTAATCTTGCTATTGCTCTTTGTCTTGATCTTGCTCTTCACGTTGTTCTTAGTCTTGCTTTTGTTCTCTGTATTGTTCTTGAATTTGTTCTTGTTTTTGGTCTTAGTCTTGTTCTGGTTCCTGTTTTTAGTGTTGTTGCTGTTGGTGTTCTGATTTTTTATTATTTTTATTATCGTTCTTATTCTTTTCTTTTAGCTTTACCCACCCCCACCCCTGTTAATCGTGTTTTTGTCATTCTTGTTCTTGTTCTCGTTATTGTTTTTGTTCGCATTGTTCTCGTCCTTACAGTTTGTATTACTATTATCATCATAATCATGATCATGATCACCATGTTCATCAACTTCATGTTCATCCTCTTCATCATTATCATTATTATCATCAATATAATAAAAAAAATAGTAATGATAATAACAACAGTAATAATAAAAATAATAATGAAAATTATGATGATAATAATAACAATAATAATAATAATAATAACAATAACAATCAAATAATGATAATAATAATAATAATGAAGTAATAATGACAATAATAATAATAATAATAGTAATGATAGTGATAATGATGATGATAAATAATAATAA
Organism: Doris montereyensis; assembly: GCA_037039925.1. Classification (NCBI taxonomy): domain Eukaryota; kingdom Metazoa; phylum Mollusca; class Gastropoda; order Nudibranchia; family Dorididae; genus Doris; species Doris montereyensis. The sequence continues at coordinate 64,858 of JAXRKP010001238.1, forward strand.
TGATGCTGCTGCTGCTGCTGCTGATGATGATAATGATGATGAGGATGATGATGAGGATGATGATGATGATGATGATGATGATGATGATGATGATGATGATGATAACAATCTATACGGGGATCTTTAAAGCGCGTTGATGTTAT
>JAXRKP010001238.1:67500-92500 GCA_037039925.1 Doris montereyensis
CAACCAACTAAGATAAATGGAGGTCTGTGTGCCTCATCTACTTATTGACATTTGAACTGAATTTGACACAAACTATTTCCAAAACATATGTATCACAAACACCATCTGATGGCCTGAGACTCTTTTCCTTATGACGAGTACAAAAAAACATAGCAGAAAGCATAATGGAATAGGCATTTATGTTATGCGCTATGGGCTGATGGGGATACTAGCAGCGTCTCCTCTTCGTCTGCGCCATTTGAATTTTCTGAATGTCGAGTCTAACGCTCAAACAAGCAGCAAAGTAAATCCACGATAGTGTTGATTCACTTAAATGATTACATCATGTAAATGATCATCCAGCTTAGAGTAAATATCATTCAATATACGTTAGTATATCATATATTCAGCAATAACCATGTAATTTACACACAGATTACACACTTTGGTTGTGTAAAATAGATCAGCTTAGAGTAAATATCATTCATCATGATCCCATTCACCAAATTGATTACACACTTGATATCTGTAGGGAAAGATCTATATTGGTTGTGTAGGGATTTACACACAATTATATATCTAGATCCCATTTAGTAATTTAGTTGACAATAACCATGTAATTTACACACAGATTACACACTAGAGTAGATCTTTGGTTGTGTAGATCACATTCACCATGTAATTTACTCATATATTACACTTGGAGTAGATCTTTGCTGTGTAGGTCACATTCACCATGTAATTTACACACAAGTAGATCTTTGGTTGTATAAATCCCATTCACCATGTAATTTACAGATTACACACTAGAGTAGATCTTTGGTTGTGTAGGTCACATTCACCATGTAATTTACACACAGATTACACACTTGAGTAGATCTTTTGGTTGTGTAAATCACATTCACCATGTAATTTACACACATATTACACACTAGAGGTAGATCTTTGGTTGTGTAGATCCCATTCACCATGTAATTTACACACAGATTACACACTTGAGTAGATCTTTGGTTGTGTAGATCCCATTCACCATGTAATTTACACACATATTACACACTAGGAGTAGATTTTTGGTTGTAGTAGATCCCATTCACCGTGTAATTTACACACAGATTACGCACTAGATAAGATTCACGTTGTGTAAATCACATTCCGATGTAATGTCATACACATATATTATATAAGCGTAGAGTAGATTTGGCATGTAAATCCACATTCACCAGATATAGATCTTTGGTTGTGTAGATCCCTCACTATGTAATTTTAACAGATTACGCACTAGAGTAGATAGATCCCATTCACCATGAATTTACATCAGATTACACTAGAGTAGATCTTTGGTTGTGTAGATCCATTCATATGTAATTTACACACAGATTTAGAAGATTACACTAGATCAGCATTTGATAAGATTCACGTTAATGGAGATCACGTTTGCCATTAAGTCGTAATGTGTAGATCACATTTATGTAAATTAGATATGTTAGATCTCTTTCACATGCAAACATCACACTAGAGTAGATATATAGTAGTGAAGTTAAAGATTACATTAAGCATCTAAATCATATAGCAATGTATAATTATGTATTAGTGTAGATCACCCCATTTAGATCAATGTAATTAGATCCCCGTTAATGTTTGCCATATATATCACACACTAGAGTAGATCTATGTAAGTGCATATCACATTTGGCATGTTAACCACACCCCAGATATGTTAGTGAAGACCTCTTTCGGCATGCACAAACATCACACTAGAATATATCTATGTAAGTGTATATCACATTTGGCATGTTAACCACACCCCAGATATGTTAGTGAAGATCTCTTTCGGCATGTAAACAAAACACTGGAGTAGATATATTATGTTAGTGTAGATTAGAATACATTCTGCATCTAAATCACATACCAATTTAAAATTATGTATTAGTGTAGATCACATTCATCATGAAGATCACAAGCAGAGTAAATAGTATGCTAGGATAAAATATCACATTTAATAAAATAGACCAGACGCCAGAATAGATCTACATTGCTGTATATCATATTCACCATTGTAGATCACATACTAAGGTAAATCCATGTTAATGTAAATCATAATTAACATTCACCAAATATATCACAAGCCAGGAGTACATATATGTTATTGTATGTCGCATCCATGTAGATAACACACCAGATTATATATATATATATATATATATATATATATATATATATATATATATATATATATATATATATATATATATATATATATATATATATATATATATGTGTGTGTGTGTGTGTGTGTGTGTGTATGTCACATTCACCATGTAGATCACGCACTAGATAGAGTAGATCTATGTTTCTGTAGATCACATGTACCATTTAGATCACGGATTTGGGTATATCTAATCTGGTGTATATCTAATGATCTACCAGTTAGATCACAGACTAGGGTATATCCAAGAGTGTAGATCACATTTAGATAACCGATTAGGGTATATCTGCTGTTCTAGTGTAGATCACAATCATGTACTACTTAGATAGCAAACGAGTAGATTTCACACAAGAATAATAGCCCTCTCTACCTTTTGGCCTCATCCATCATATACTAGGGATGTTCAATATTTCGACAAACATGCCACTAACAACCGTTATTTTAAAGTAAATGATAAATATTACAATTCATTAGTCATTGGATTTATTTTGTGTTCATTCCATGCACTGATTCTCATATTAACTCACCATTTCGACACTTATATTAGGCAAACCAATACATGACTTTCTATACGTATCATTCAAGGCCATTACGGTCTGTAGAGCCCGAGTTTATCGGTTTCTATAGCGTGAACAGAACGGGTAATAATAATTCCCCCCCCTTCCCCCTGGAGGGACGCTGGTCTGACGCAAGTTTTCTTGCGCACAAACTAGTGCATGTACCCATTTTAATCTGGATCTAGTTGGTACATTAAAGCGTGTTAAGTGTCTTTCCCATGGAAGACAACGTCTGGCTTAGCATTGCCAAAATTCGAATCCACCTGATAAATTCCAAGACCAACAGCCTCCAACCACGTGACTATCGACGCCACTACTAAGTATACGTGGGTGTGTTAAACTTACCGAGTCATCAAACATCGGTTGCCTCATTAAGATCCATATGCTCAGTCTCCATTTCGAAAACGAGAAGGCCAGTGGTGGTTTATGAAATGATAAAAAAGACATGGAATTGACGTCAGAGTCAATGATAATGGAGACCAGATGACTTTAAAACCATGAACAGAAAGAAATTCCATGAGAAGCAGACAGTACAAACCAGCGACCTCCGTCTGTACATGAAGTGGTTTAATGAACCGTGTAAAATGTGCTCCCTTATGTTACGCTTAATCTATTTTAAAATAGCATAAGTAGATATGGCCTCGTCTCTTGTATTCGCAACTAATATTATATCATCGCCAACACCACACAATACCACTGCACTTTAGTTGTTTAACTTTCTTTTAAACATTCATGGAGTTTTTGTTAAACCTTGAACTGTAATGATTCTATACCATGCTTTATTGCCCTTGTATAATATAATGTGTATGTTACGAATGTATAAATGGAGCGAGACAATTTCTCTAGATTTATATGTTGACGAAGGCGTAGACACAATCTGGTAATACCATTACTCGATTAATAATCATAACAAAGATATTTATTTTACTCACAGTCGACAATCAATCAATGAGGTAAAACAAATGCACAATACTGGCATATAAAGGTGGAATCAACATGTATTTCTATCGCACTTTAAAATATTTTTCTCGCACTCCTCTTCAATCATAGATAACTGTCCTTTTATACTTAAAACAAATACTCTTCCAGAAACGGACATTTCTAGGACATTCCAAACAATACGAGACTTTTCGATACGACACGACAAATTACTAGCTAACTATCTCTCCTTCTAGATATACACGAATCGATACTATGGTATGTCACACACTCACTAGGGCTCAGTACACTAGGATTGATTACGTCACGGGGTTTCACTTACTACGAGAAATCCCCTCAGAGCTACAAGTAACTCTGTTACATCACTCCCTCCTTAAAAAGGTTATTTACCAAAGAATCGTTGCAGTGTATCTTGTTCTACTGTGAAACCTGATGTACCGCCAAGCAAATGTGCTTGTATTTTGGGACAACAAAGATACATTCTTTCTACAAAGACACTGATCAGCTAGGATGGCGAAAGAATAACAGCATTAACAGAGAGATGTTACCAAGAAATATTGACAATATCTTGGATCAAGAAAATAAACAATGAAACAGTCCTCAGAAAAATAAAGGTACAACCCCATTGACTTCTCAACACCGTAATTCTTTACTACAAGAAGCTAAAATACTTTGGCTTCACGGAAAGACACGCCACACTCACAGCAAACTTACATTAGAATGAAACATTGACGGAAAGAGAGGGAAAGTGAGACCAACACGCAGACGGGAACAAGACACATTAGACCACCTGTCCCTGACTGTGACAGAGGCTGGTGGAGGCTAACCGTGATGATTTTCGTGCAAGGATTTAAGCAACGATCTTCCTATTAGAGTACGTCGCCTTAAATGAAGAATATATCTCTAAACATTATGTGATGCTTCTGTTAGATAGGTTATAAAATCTCGTCTTCGATATATACACTGTTAGACATTCATGAGACCCAAGACCCGCGTAACATGTGCAGTGCACTCCATACCAATATTTTGTCTTCTTGTTATTCTTTCTGACAGGTGGGCAAAGCAGTCGGACACGTGGGTCACCCGTATATCCAGGTATGTCTATACGTAGTTACATTCATTGGGTTCAGCTGCAGTGTCGCAAAGATGTTCATTTGGTCTAATAATTATAGTTCTCAGAGACATTGAAAGTTGTGAAAAGTAGCTTCATAAATATAATAGGAATGTCGAGACTTTTTTACATTTGATGTAATTGCTTCAATGAATACACATAGTATTATGGAATTATCGATGTTACGAAGAATATTTTAATCATTGTATTGGCATTGATAAAGCAGGGATATGCTTACATAGTGCATATTTGAATAGACAATATTAGGATAACTTTATAGTTTTGCATCAATAATCAATCCAATGTCATTTATTTAAAGTGTATTCCCATCAAAAGAAAATTATGCGTATCAGACAGAACCAATTCAGTGGCAGATTTTTTCATGTCTTTATTCATCGGGGGACTCAGTAGTACAGAGGCAAGGTATCGGCCTCTCAACCAAAAGTCCGAGGGTGCAAGCCCCGATGGTTAAAATGTTTTTAAAAAAGTTTTTTTCAAGTAATATTTACCTCCCTCCACCCCACGCCGTCCAGGTAGGTGGATCGACATCTAGTCCCATCGGAGACGGACGATAAAAAGGAAGTCAGTTGTGCGAATCACAACACTGTGTGCACGTTAAAGATACCTTGGCTGTTTGCATGGAAAGTCCTGAGCAAACAAATTCTACTTCAGTTGTGGTTGAGGGTAATATTAAATCAAATCAAATCAAATCGAGATTTTATTCACCACTTTCAATATGATCTCTTGCCTCACTACTTTTCTTCTCACTGTGATTCTTTACAGGTACACTATGAATTGTAAGCGGGACGTATTTGTTCCACAGTGTTGAACGATTGTTGTTGATAAAATGATGCAACGGTTTAAATAGAGAAAATCGTAAATGGGACACTGACAGTACGAGCTGTAAGGAAATATAACGGCTAGTCATGATTGGATCCGTGTGAAAGACCTTGTAAATGTAATTCCAATTTTCGAAGAGCTTAGCTACATGGTTCGCGGTGCGTTCTGCTGACCTTAAGAGGCGATGGGTGGTAATGGCGCACACGTCACTGGTTCGATTCTGCCTTATGTCTATATTTTTCTGCTGAGATTCGAATCCGGAGCCTCATGATACCCAATCTGACAGCCTAACCATTTGGCCACCGACGCCCACAGTCTTTGTCCCTACGAGGTTCTAACCTACTTCATGTCTATATTCATTGTTTCCTTTTCGATTGAACTATTGCGATTCATGAAATGTACAGAAAGCTTCTTGCAAAAAGGCTACACTGTACTTTATATACCGTATCAAGGGTCTGTAGTACCCTAGTCATTATAGTATTGCGAAATGCTTTCACCACATGATTCAGACTACATACCCTAACGTTAAGGAGAGCAAAAATCCACTTAGCGCATACTAGGCAATAACGCCATTTTTTAAAAACTTACCGCATGTCGTCGGCATCCATTTCCCGAGACCATGCGGCGGATGTGTTCTCAACCAAGATGGTTAACCTTGTAATCCTAGTCCATGATGCCAATTGCAGTTTCTACGAATCCCCGATAAGATAAAGAAAACGTGACGCTGTGTACCACTGACCCTTATTAGAATGGCTATACGCTTTTGCTCGGGCGTCTAACTCACATGTTTGTCGTTGTTGTCATCCCAGAGGCTCTTGGGTTGGCTTATTCAGCCCAATGATATGTACATGAAATTACAAGTCCTCTCCAACTTAACCTGTTCCGTGTAGAGGGTGTTTCATTAGCAGGAAGGAGGAGTAGCCTTATTCCCTTTGGTTTATTTTCAGCTTCTGCATGACAGCAAATGAGAATGTGGGTGATTCTTTCATAAGAAGAGCCTAAGCTTGTATATATATATATATATATATATATATATATATATATATATATATATATATATATATATATATATATATATATATATATATATATATATATATATATACGTGTGTGTGTAGGGGGGGGCTGTTCAGACTGTATTCTATTTAGGTGGTATTGTAGTGGGATGTTCGGTCCACTGAGGCAATTGATGATGCTTCGATCTTCCCCCATGAAGAGCTGAAGAGCTACAATATCGCCATTGATATGGGGGTTGAAAGTAATATTAATACACATGTACACATTCTTTCCTGTCGCCTCTTGTTTTGTTCCCAGTTGTTTTAGTCAATCTTATCTGGTTTCCTTTAATTTGTTGTAACCTTAACACAACGGGTGACCCGAAATAATCCGAACCGGGGAAACACATCAATTACTTCCATAGTCTGCGTCTTATATGTACGTTCTCATCTCAGAAGTAACCTCATCCGACCGAAATATATATATATATATATATATATATATATATATATATATATATATATATATATATATATATATATATAATATATATATATATATATATATATATATATATATATATATATATATATATATATATATATTATATGTATATATATATATTCATGTTCGCTTCGAGCTGCCGATATAATTTAGATCGAAACAACATAGTATGGTCTTATTGGTTCGAGGATGAAATCTGGACCAGTGTCACAGTGACATCTGAATACATTTATGTTCTTGAAAAGTTTTGGCTCGCCCTGAAAAAAGAAGGAAGTTAACATTGGACGTCAGTGTTTTCAACAAGATGGTGCCATACCACACACATCAATCTGTGTCAGACAGTGGCTCACAGGTCATTTCACTGGAGCAGGCAAACAACCGCTTCATGGCCAACAACTGGGCTTCCACAGTCCCCTTGATTTCTACCTTTAGGAATAATTGAATGACAATCTTTATAAAGCCGGTTCACAAACGTAACACAACAGAAAACTGCAAGCTTCAGACGGGATACAGCGAATTCTTTTGAATCTTTGTCACCAGGTTCTACGGAACCTTTCGAGTCGAGCACCAAAATTGCGTTTTACGAGGAAGGCGCCATTTTTGAGTATATTTTGCCTGTCATTTCCTGTTCAGATTATCAGTTTGACGTCATATTTCCGGTCATCTGTCTGCATGGCGTTTAAAGGGTGTTCCAAGTCTCATTTAAAAATCTTGTGGGGTTTACATCTTATTTATATCTTCTCGGGTTTGGTTGTTGTTGATCCGCATCAAACTCTTGTGGTTCTACAGTTAGGTGTACTGATTGTACAGTCAAAGGACAAACGTTCCAGGGTCATTCCAGGTTTCAGTACGAGGAAGGATGTTTAAGGTAAGGTTTTCCAAGCACATGAACATTATACATATGAACAGAACACACACGCATGCACACACACACACACATATATATATATATATATATATATACATATATATATATATATATATAATACACACACATTTGATATATATTTCTGTCTCCATTTTTCTCGCTTTCCTCAAGTCTGTCTGTCCATCTCTGTCTCTGTCTCTGTCAGTCGGTCTGTCCATCTTTTTATAAGTCTCTTTCCGTCTCCCTCTCCCTCTCTCTCTCTCTCTCTCTCTCTCTCTCTCTCTCTCTCTCTCTCTCTCTCTCTCTCTCTCTCTCTCTCTCTCTCTCTGTCTCTGTCTCATTCTCTCTCTCTCTCTCTCATTCTCTTCTCTCGCCCCTCTCTCCTCCCCACTCTTTCTCTCCCCCTTTCTCTCTCTTTTCTGCCCCTTTCTCTCTTGTCATGAGAAACCTCTCCATTCAACACCATAATCATTATGATCATCGTCATAGTCATCATCATCATCATCATCATCATCGTCGTGGTCGTCGTCGCTGTCGTCGTCGCAGTAAGAGTTACAAGAGTTATGTTCACTAGTAACAATCACAAATAAACAAAAGATTCGACACATGAACAAAGAAATAAAATAACTAATAACAAACAAATAAAACATACATCAGGGAATAGATTTGTCATGCAAGTAAACAATAACTTTACAAAACAAACGAGTTTTAAAAACATATTGTTGATATTGTCTTTATCATCATCATAATAATCGTCATCATCATCATCATCGTCATCGTAATCATCATCATCATTATCATCATCTTCATCCTCATAACCATCATCATCATCCTCTTTATCATTATCATTATCATTATTGTTATTATTGTTATTATTAGTATTATTACTATTTGTATTATTACTATCATTATTAATATTATTATTAGTATTATTATTATTATTAATTATTATTATATTCTTCTTCTTCTTCTTCTTCTTCCTCTTCTTCTTCTCCTTCTTCTTCTTCTTCTTGTTCTTCTTCTTCTTCTTCTTCTTCTTCTTCTTCTTCTTCTTCTTCTTCTTCTTCTTCTTCTTCTTCTTCTTCTTCTTCTTCTTCTTCTTCTTCTTTCTTTTTCTACTTCTTCTTCTTATTTATCCTTATTCTTCTTATTTGAATTATTATTATTATTATCATTATTATTGTTTTTATTATTATTATTATTATTATTATTATTATTATTATTATTATTATTATTATTATTATTATTATTATTATTATTATTATTATTATTGTTATATTATTATTATTATTATTATTATTTTTATTATTATTGTTATTATTATTATTAATTATATTATTATTATAATAATAATAATTATTATTATTATTATTATTATTATCATTATTATTAGCATTATTATTATTATTGTTATTATTATTATTATTATTATTATTATTATTATTATTATTATTATTATTATTATTATTATTATTATTATTATTATTATTATTATTATTATTATTATTATTATTATTATTATTAGCATTATTATTATTATTAGTATTATTAGTATTATTATTAATACTATTATTATTATTAGTATTATTATTATTATTATTATTATTATTATTATTATTATTATTATTATTATTATTATTATTATTATTATTATTATTATTTGAGAGTAATGTATACAAAAACATGCTATAACATGAATGAGATAGAAATCAAACCGTCCTTTTGTCCTATTTACTGCAGACACTTGTATCATAAATTTTTCTGCTTTTAATGCCGTTACTTTCATCTCCAGATATCGATGCATCTGCCGATGTAACGGATCGTACAACTATCCGGCACAACTCACGCAACGCACATGCTCCGATACCACTGACGCTCCTGACGCAGGAGGACCGTTTACAATACATCCACCAACGTAAACCCTGATTCTCGAACACGAGTTGACCCGAGACGACGGAACGCCACTGCACAAGAGGTCGCACTACCGACACGCGGACCGATCATGACGCAAGGAGAACGCACGTGGACAGGGACTGACCAAACCAGGAGAAGGCGAGTCAACGGTACGGATCAAGGCTCGCGTCGAGGTGTTGACCCAAGGCGTCGCACGTCGACCAGGACGCGAACGGAGGACGCCAGACGCCGGTACAGGGCCAGGTGTCAGACTTGCATGGTCGGTGGCGTCGCCAGGCGGGGGAACAGCTATTTTGAGTTGGTGGAAAAGTGTACAAAGTTCAGGTATTGCGTGTGCCGATGTAACGGCACTTGGAGTTGTCCTGCCAGATATGCTGAGCAGATTTGTAATGAGACAGACGATCCAACCGCTAGAACTGCCAGACCAACTGTCAGACAGACTGCCAGACCAACTGCTAGACCAACTGCCAGACCAACTGCTAGTACCTAACTGCCAGACAAACTATTAGGCCACCTGCGATAACTACACCCAGATCTAACTGTAGAAATTGTCGTATCAGAGGACAAACGTTTCCCGGAGGTAGCAAATTTGGAAGTCACAGTTGGTTGTTTCGAATACAAAAATTGTGAATGTAAATGCAATGGTGTCTGGTCGTGCCCTCCTCGAGGAAGAACATATGTGAAAGAAACACTGGAGTAGTTACACAGGAGACGGGTGAAGAGACGTCCAGGGAGGTCGAATTGCAGAGCCTGTTTTGCTTACGGCAAGTATTTTAGAGCCAAAATTACTTTCAAGTGACAGATGGGTGTACTCATCACAAAAAATGCATTTGCCGTTGGGATGGCTCTTGGTCATGCAACCCTAGATTTTTCAGAAAACAGTTTGCGTCCGTAACGGAACTTCAGACCCAGGAAGAGGATCACGTAGGAATCAATGTTCTACTTGCAAGGTCGGAAATATGGTCGTGGAGCCAAAACACGTATTTTTACTCACAAGGACGGTTGTTTGGAGTATTTCTAATTGTCTTTGCAGGTGTGATAGTACTTGGAAGTGCCCACGTCAATCAGCTAAAAACACGTGCAATGGAGGATCTGGACGGCCAGCCGCATGTTCAAACTGTGTCGCCAAAGGGCAAGTTGTGAGACCAAACGCTAAGTTTAATTAGTGAGTGATTGTATTTATTACACTGATTGTGATTGCAACTGCGATGGAACATGGGAATGCTATGGAAACCAGGCCAGGAATATTTGTCGAAGCGAGAACACGCAGACTTCTGGTGGGTGCCAGACTTGCATGGCCAAAGATGGACGACGTCATCCCGCCAATTCTCCTTCTCATTTACGGAAGACTGCATAGAATACAACTGTCGATGCTTCTGCAACGATCATGGTCCTGTCCTCCTTCGAAGAGTCGCTGGGTTTGTGCTGACAAATGTAGGTCTTGTGAAGTTGATGGAAGGAGGCTTGCCAATGGTACTATTTTCCGACATAGCACCGGATGTTTAGAATACAGATGTACTTGTAACTGCAATGGGAGTGTATCATGCCCCGGGAACACTGTAAGAAACACCTGCCCGCCAGGAGTGAATAACAATTGTAACAAATGTCATATTGCTACCAATGAGGCTTATGAAGGTGAAACTGACTTTGTTCTTAGACAAGGTTGCTTACACTATCAGTGTCGTTGTAACTGTGATGGTTCTATTCCTGTCAGGAAAAGACGCCAGAAATGCCTGCCGTGGTGAAGTTCTCGGCGGTTGCAGAAGCTGTGTGGTGTCCGGAACCGAAATCTACCGAGGAGAGTCAAGTTTTAATCTTCGAAGGGACTGCATTCATTACGAGTGTCAATGCAACTGTGATGGGTCGTGGAAATGTCCCCCTGAAAAGACCAGAGATGTTTGTGTCGGTGAAGTTCCGGTGGTTGTCAGTATCAAAGTGGAAGGAAGTGTTTAGATCACCATTTGATCTCCGTCAAGGCTGCATGTTTTACAAATGTAGATGTAATTGCAATGGAGGCTGGAATTGTCTGGAAGGACGCCAGGGATTTGTGCAAACTTGAAGTTCCAGGTGGCTGCAGATCCTGCATTCTTTCAGACAACGAATATTATGCAGGCAATTCTAATTTCGAAACGACAAAGAATTGCATCAAGTATGAATGCCGATGCAATTGTGACGGTGGATACACATGTCCAGGATCGAGGGCCAAACGGGTTTGTCGTCAAGCGTCTGAGGATGTTGAGCGCCCTTGTTCCAAATGCGTCGTATCAGCTGCCGAAACTTTTGCTGCTAACTCTACCTTTTATCTAGATAGAGGTTGCTCTCGCTATCAATGTAACTGTAAATGCAATGGAGTCTGGGAATGTCCTATTCAAGCCGCAGAGATATATGCACTGGTAGAAATCCTCCTACTCGTCCTCAGTTCGAGTCTGCAAATCCTGCATCATAGGAAGTAATGTTTTCCCAGGTGAGTCGTCATTTAAATTCACACGTCGCTGCTACCAATTCAACTGTGAATGCAATTGCAATGGAAGGTGGTCATGTGATCATAGAAATCCAACCAATATATGCCACAAGGAGACACAACGGGTAAGGGGATTGTCCATACCAGGAGGCAACAATGGATCTAACGCAAGAAGATCTCTCAGCATCGAGTCCACACTCGTCCTACAGGCCAGAGTCCGGAACAACTCTTGTAGAAACTGACATTGGAAATGTCATTGAGTCATCGACGAATGCGCCACCTGACAACGATACATACCTTAATGCTACGGAAGCGTCTGTTACAGATGTTGATAACGTCAATGGCACAAATGTATCTGAGCCACTTGACAGTGTTAATGGCACCGATGGTAATAATGCAACGGCACCAGGAGGTGCTGATGTGAAAGGTGAAAACATGACAGTTTCAGAAGAAAAAGGAAACATGACTTTTCCTGATAATACGACTGCTATAGATGGAAACATGACTTCTCCAATAATATGACCGATACAGGTGGAAACATGACTTATCCAGTTAATGTGACCACGACAGATGGAAACATGACTTATCCGGTTAATATGACTACTACAGATGGAAACATGACTTATCCTGTTAATATGACCGATGCAGATGGAAACATGACTTATCCGGTTAATATGACTACTACAGATGGAAACATGACTTATCCGGTTAATATGACCACTACAGATGGAAACATGACTTATCCTGTTAATATGACCGATGCAGATGGAAACATGACTTATCCTGTTAATAGGACCGCTGCAGATGGAAACATGACTTATCCCGTTAATATGACCACTACAGATGGAAACATGACTTATCCTGTTAATATGACCGATGCAAATGGAAACATGACTTATCCTGTTAATATGACCTCTAAAGATGACAACATGACTTATCCTGTGAATATGACTGCTACAGATGGAAACATGACTTATCCTGTTAATATGACCACTACAGATGGAAACATGACTTATCCTGATAATATGACCAGTACAGGAGAAATAGGCGCAAATATAACAGTTGCAGGAGATGGCAATATGACTTCGAAGGATAATGTGACAAAGAAACTAAAGGTGATATTGCTGTCAAAGGTGATAAAACAACAGAGAAAGGAGACAAGGAGATCCTGCTTCCAAAGGTGACATGGTATCTGGCGCCAAGAAAAACAAGAAGGGTGTTGGTAACAAGAAGAAAGGGAAAAAGAATGGAGGCCACCAAGCGAAATCGGAAGAGAGGAGGTAAAAACAAAGAAAATTGCAAAGGTTGCCTTCTAGGTGGTAAGAAAGTTCCATCTGGGCAAAGTTTCGATATAAAAAACGATGTACGCATTACAGGCGGTGTACCTGTTTTTGCAATGGAACTTATGGCTGTGCTAAAGAGATCAATGTCTGCAAGGATACACAGAGCGACAGTAACATGCAAGGCGATTCAGCCATGATGGGATTCATAGAAATCGTAATCTGGTGCAATCCGATGTTACGATGAGGAAAGATATGTCATATCAGACAAGCTATGGACACGCAAACGCAGCAAAAACCTTTGATAAAAAGGTACATGACATACAAATTGAAACGGAATATTCGATTTCAAGTACAGCTGACTTGAAGGATGGCTTGAATGCTCATGACTCGTTTAATCCATCCTGGTTAAGAAATCCGCCGGCGATGTCATCCTCCTCATTCTCAGCATTGCCATTTTCATCTTCCTCATCATCTGTTTCATCATCCATGTCGTCATCTTCGTCATCAGTATCGCCACCTGACAGAAGACCGGATTCCCATGCCAGAAGCGACGGTTGCACAAAGTGCACCGCGAACTCTAAACAGGCCAGCACGGGCAATTACTTCGACATGCGCCGTGGCTGTGTTATCTACAAATGTCGTTGCTTATGCAGCGGCTCTTACAGGTGTCGATTAACGTCTGACAACGCGTGCTCTGACCAGGATCGGCATGGCACTTGCAGCAATTGCGTCTATAACGGTAGGGTGTTTCCAGGGAGATGGACTTCACCATAAGAGAAGGGTGCCAGGAGAAAGTATGTAAATGCGATTGTAACGGGCACCATCGGTGTGGAACGGGGTAATCCTATACCTGGTTGTGCTGAGAACGTAGGCCCGCTGCCTGCAATGGGCTTTCCAATCCGAGGATCTTTCTTCCTCCCAACAATGGCTACTTTCCGGTAAGACGGGGCTACATCAGTCACACCAGTCATACAGTGTTCGCAGCTTGTCCAACATGTCACGGAATGCGACAAAATGGAAACTCATTGCCTGTTGGCTCTTCCCACAACACCCAAAATGGTTTGAACAGTGGAATGTTGGAGAGAAGAGGAAAGCAGAGGTGCTTGCAAAAGCTGCTTAATAGAAAACGAAAGGAGAGAGGCAAACACCAGTTTTACCATTCAAAAAGGGTGTGTAGAATTTAATTGTGACTGTTTATGTGGCGGTCACTGGACGTGCTCAGGAAAGACTTCACCCACTTGCAGTCCTACTCATGGTCAGCTTGGCTCTCCTCACACAGGTTTATGTCGTACCTGCAAGATCGATGAAAATGAATTCCAGTCTCTGTCTGATTTTTCAGTCACAGTAGGCTGCTTTAAATACGCGTCTTGTTCTTGCTATTGTGACGGAAGCTGGTTTTGCCCAAGTCAAAATCCAGTTGACGTATGCCAAGTTGAATCGACCACGTCACAGCACAGAAGAACGGTGATGCCCGTGACCACCACGCAAGAAACCCCAAAAGAAGACCCGAGCAATGCTAGAAGAAGAACGGCCTATTTGGAAAGTCCACAGGAAAGCTATTCGTTTTCCGACCTTTACGAACCGAAATTTGAAGAGCTTAGCAATGAACCGAAGAGGGCTGTCAGAATTGTCGCATTGAAGAGGAAATCTTTCTCTCGGAAATGGATTTCCAACTACTGCGAGATTGCAACCTTTACAACTGCTTCTGCTTTTGCAATGGCAGTCATGTTTGTCCGCCAGAGAGAACGCGACGTGTCTGCCCAAGGGACGGGGAATGCCAACAAACTCCAGGCGTCTTCTTTTGAATCGTCGCTCGACAGAGTTGATACACAAAGATGCCGACAATGTTCAATTGAAGGCAAGAGGATCGAACCATTGCGTCTCATATCCGCAGGAATGGCTGCCACATGCAGTTGTGCACATGTGGTTGTGATGGAAGAATGGACTGCATTGACCCACCCATCAACGTGTGTGCGCGTCCTACCAGACTACCTGCCAACAAACTCCCAGGTAAGTCTGTCACGAATGGAGCATAATCATATCTTAACACAGTTTCCTGGGCATCATCACACTGTATGGTAATCCTAAGAGGATTACTACAATTTTAAGAAAGCATAACTTTAAAGACATAAGTGTGTGGAGTGAAGTCTTTTCAGTCATGAAATGTATGAGAGGTCGGAATAGGGGTTCTGTTTAATACCAAGTGTGGCGTTAGATCATAGCCTCTTTCAAAGTCTTTCAAGGATTACGTTGTTATTTTTCCTCAACGTAAGGGAAGTTTGTGAATTACTCCTACGCTAGTTTTTTGATTGATTTTTACTCCACATTTACAACTAAGGCATCGCGGGTTTTTTTTGGTAGGAATTAAAAACAATTCTGCCAAGACTGCCTTGTAAACAATCAAAACAAAGAGTGCTGTGATCTGCATTTTATCGTCCGTCTAGACGTCAATCCACCTGCCTGGACCAGGGGGAGGGGGTAGTTTTAACTCGCATTATAACATATTGTGTGTTTTTTCACCTTGAAATTGGTTGTTGGGCTGCCGAATTTGGGATCGTGAGTTCCTGGATTGGAATTATGGTAATGCTAGGTCCAACGTTATGTTTCTTGGGAAAGATACTTGAAACGCATTTCGCCACTCGATCCAGGTATGAAAAGATGCCAGCGTCAGGTGGGGAGTAAACCCTGCGACGGACTAGAATCATGTCTAGGACCCACACTGTTCAGCCTCACACTATAACAATCTAGTTCAGCTCCGGCTCCATATGCTGTATCCCTACTGATATTGAAATTCATGTAGTCATATGTGTGTGTATGTGTGTATCCGTGTACGTGTGTGTACGAAATGTATAAACTATGTTAACCGATAATGTTTTAAGAAAAGGTCTGAGAACTGTATAATATAACTAAAACACCAATCATGCACTGTAGTCATGATTGTCATGATTTAAATGTTTTTAAAAATATTAATATCTTCTCGTGTCTGTCTGTCTGTCTATCTGCTACCAGCCTGCAGACCTACTGATAATCCCCGTATTTTGAGGGTTTCCATGGACCGGAAGGGATGTCGGCAAATGCACTGTCTGTGTGCCAGTGGCAAGTGGACTTGTAGGCGGGCACGCAGTCACGGCAGGACATGTTGAAGGAACGAGCCTGGCATCTGACGTCTGGTATATTGGATTGACTAAACACAGACACATCTTGTTTGGACAGGGTGTAGACAGCAGGTGGGCTCGGGGGAGGGAGGGCAAGGTAAGGTGGGCCGTTGCGAACGTGAGGGAGGGGTGTGTGGGTTGTTGAAATGCTGATAGACGCATTTTATCAAAGGCGTTGTCATAATATCCTCGGATACATCGGTATGGTAGTATGTTTTGGTGTTGAAAAAGATATTTCACCATATGAAATCAAAGCAATTGAACAGAATCGACAGTGTAGTTCATGAAATAGTTCTTAATAGTGAATAGTTAAAGTTCCAATTCGGTAAATTCAAATCCCCTTTTATCCATTGTACATAATTCTAATAACAAATTTTCTCCCCTTAACTTTTTGTATCCCTGATTATCAAAAGATTTTAGTCAGTTATGCAATCATAATCATATCCCCCCTTTGCTATTAGCAATTTTAGCTGTAATTAATGACAGTTGTAACTAATGATACACCATACTATTCTGATTTCATCTGGTAACATTTGACTTACTCCAACTTATATCAAAATTTGATTCATTCGTGCCTTCCCTGTACAGTTATACAGTTATCAGTGCAACTAACTTAAAATTGCAATAAAAACAATGCTTACCTTGTCAACATGGCTATCAAAGCATGCTTTTGTTCTAGGTGGTCTGAAAATTTTCATTTTCTTTTTTTCTTCTTTTTTCCTAATATCTCCACAGGACGCTTAATAATGGCCAACTCGTGCATAATAACTATTGTTATACATGTATAAAAATGACATGTGTATACAATCATATCTACATATGAATTATTGGTTGTTCATTAAAGCTTCGCTCCCTAGTTTTTCTTTTTATTATGACATAATATCAGTATTATATATGCGAAGTGTAAAGGCCATAAACTAAAGGGTAGACATTATGCATCCTAACATCAATTCCGCTCTTCTGTCCCCTTTTGATTGGACAAGATACGATTTAAAGAAATAAAAGAAGTTATCTTTTCAAGTAAACAGAATAGCATATAACCACCCTGGTGTTAAATGAATGAAATTAAGCTCCATTAAGCGATCAATCTAGCTTTGCCCTTATCATTAAATGCCGCCTTCTAAAAAAAAAACAAAAAAAAACCTCTTGCATTGTTTGACTAATTTTGTAAGAGTACATCTAGAAATTGTTTGTTCCCATGTTTCGTTTTTTGTTGTTGCTATGTTCGTTTGGTTCATTTTGTTGTTGTTGCTTTTCCGTATTCCCCGTAAAGATACAATTGATGAATTAACTTTTTGTCAATGGATAATGTTGACGTACCGTAGAAATGTGCATTCTGAACTTCAACTATGTGTATGTATATTATATTGAAACAAGGTTTTTGACACTGTCCGGACGTCGTTGGTCTCATGTCCAGTTTGTCTATTTTTGGACATCAAATATCTAAAAAATCAACTCAAAATAAAACAACAATACCATGATACCATTTCTGTCCTTTGATATCAAAACAAAAACTTACGAAGCAAAGTTTCATCATATTCTGATTGCAAAGGAATCTTGTGTTAACTGCTTGGTTATTTTCGTGATTTTGTGAAAATGGCGACTTGTGAAAATGTTGAAACCTAAACAATAATCTGTGCCTTAAGTCATCGCAGCTTTCAGTCTGCTCTTCAGACGAATGGCTCATGGCAATGACATATAATCGTTATAACCTTGTACATGTGTTTTGGTAACATGACCATTTATGACTAGAATCTATTTTCTTGTGATAATTTCATTGGCAGGCTGTGGATGTCACGAATACCTGTCATTGGACATCAAATAAATTGGTTACTTTTACCTCACTTGGAGTTTGTTTTCTCTTTGAACGTCTGGTGAATCGGATTATCTTTTGTTTTGTTTTGGTTTGGGTTTCTTGTTTGTTTTCGTTTTTGATAAGTCTCCTTAGATAAAATCTATTCCTTTGCTGCATATCCAGCTGTTCGTACATGTTCACTAATAGTGTATTTCAACATACATCGATTACGACAGATACGTTTAGAAGAACATCAAGGCAAATGAGAAGTAAATATTTTCATTAAAGCTCAACATGGCCAAATCTTCATCCCATTAGTTCATCTAATACTCGGTACAACAACAACAACAACAACAACAACAACAACAACAACAACAACAACAACAATCAGATCAGGCCATGAAACAAACATAGGTCCATCATCAAATATTGATCGTCACTTTTGTATTCATTTCACCCTAGTACATTAATACTGCTGAACAAACTGTCAATAGAAATTAGATTAAGTAATAGTACTGAACACCCTTAAAAATGAAAGGAGATGTATTACTTGGATATAAAATCGTGTGCGCTGAGAACACTACTAAACAGGTCAATTATGTTAAGAGGAAGAAGAAGAAGAAGAAGAAGGAGCAGGAAGAGGAGTATGAAAAGGAGAAGGAGGGGAGCAAGAAGGAGAAGGAGGACAAGGAAGGAAAGGAAAAGGAGGATGAAGAGGAGACAAGTAGATGAATAATAACGATAACAATAATAAGAAGCAGATTATTCTTATTTCTTCTTCTTCTTGTTCTTCTTGTTCTTCTTGTTCTTCTTGTTCTTGTTGTTGTTGTTGTTGTTGTTGTTGTTGTTGTTGTTGTTGTTGTTGTTGTTGTTCTTCTTCTTCTTCTTCTTCTTCTTCTTCTTCTTCTTCTTCTTCTTCTTCTTCTTCTTCTTCTTCTTCTTCTTCTTCTTCTTCTTCTTCTTCTTCTTTTTCTCCTTCTTCTTTTTCTTCTTCTCTTCTTCTTCTCAGTATTGTATCATTATTACTATTAGTTATTATTATCATCATCATCATCATCATCATTATTATCATCATCATCATCATCATCCTCAATATCATCATGATGATCATCATCAACATTATCATCATTACTGGTTTTATGATTATCAGTCATATTGTCGTTGTTAGTTGTGATTATTGTTATTTTATTTATCATCATCCGTGGTATCATTTCTAACACAAAAACAAGAAACTTCCATGACACGCTGTTCGTCTGGTCAATGTTCTAAAAATATGAATCGTAAACGAAAATCAAGAAAGGAATAAGCAACATCAGTTAATAGATAATAGTTTTTATTTAATTCCTTACATAATGTTTATCGGTAAACATAATGGTATGATGATATTTCTCTACGCTGACATGATTATTGTTATTTGTATTTAGAGTATAACTTATATTTTCACAGACACCTTGTGTTTCGGTACAGGCATTTTTGTGTTGCGTTATAGGCACTTTATATTTCATTATACACACTTTGTATTTCAGTGTTTTGTTTTATAATAATATGCATTTTTGTATCCGTTACAGACATGTTTTTGTTTCGTTATAGGCACTTGCGTTTCATTGTGGCATTTTGTGTTCCGTAATAGGCATTCTATGTTCTGTAATAGGCATTCTGTATTCCGTAATAGGCATTCTGTGTTCCGTTACAGACATTTTATGTTTCACTAGATTGTGTATCGTACTATGTGATTTGTTACAGCCACTTTGAGTTTCGTTACAGGAACTTTATGTTTCGCTACATGCACTTTATGTTTCGGTACATGTATTTTGTATTTCGTTAAGTCCCTGTGTTTCATTACAGACAATTTTTGATTCGTGATCGGCACTTGGTGTTTCGATACAGGCATTTAATTCTTTCAGTATAGGCATTTCAAGTTTCGTTACCGGTACTTTGTGTTTCGTTACAGGACATATTTTAAACAGCTGTGCGCGACGTCTTAGATATTTCACGTTGCATTTTGGGCACAGCTTCGGGCTAGCAGCAGGAGGATGGAAGTTTGCTTCCTTCAAAGATGGCAATGTGGTATTGTTTTCACTTGTTTTCATCTCCAAACAATTCGTCATTTCCCTTGCGTCCAAAATCTCAGGGTTTTGACCCTGAGGAAAAGAATAAAATAATAATTTGGGGATATCCGTAATGAACAATGTGCAGATATTAAAATTCGTGTAATTCGATAAACTTGGTATCGGTGGCAGAGTGGTTAGGCTGCCGGACTGGGAGAAATGAGGCCCTGAGTTCGAATCCTATCTAAAGCTAGATCCGATGTTGTGTTCCTTGGGAAAGACCCGTAACACACAGTTACCCCACTATACCCATGTCCAGGTGAGTACAAGTACTAATTTGAGAGTAAAATCATGCGTCAGACTAGCGGCCTGACCAGGAGGTGATTATCATCACCTGTTTGTGCTTTTGAAAGCGGGATAAGCTCCAGTTCTGTGGGCCCTAACGGCCTTGTATGGGGGAGCTTTACGTTCACTTTTTGAACTTGGAAAAACAAGTCTACATTTATGGGCCCGGGGGTGGGGGGGGGGGGGGGGGGTGTTATAAAAAAAAAAAGATCAAAGGTCTTATGATAAAGGTATACAAAGATATACACAGAATCAATCTTTGAATCGTTTGCTTGAACAAAACATGGTAATTCATTTCCTTTTAGATCTAACCCTATTCTAACGAGGAACGCAAAATTCTAGGTAAAATCTTCCATATTATGCGTTGCTGTCTTCAATTGCATTTCCGCTATATTATCATAAAAAGCAATATGCGGAAATTTCCAAAGATTATATGAAATATGCCCAGCAAAAGCAAACACTACTCCCACAATCTTAAATTATCAGATACGATCATCTGTAGTTTCTGAACATTCACTATTGACGTGTGTGAAACATAACACCTCCTTCAAAACAAGGAAACAAGAAGCAGTTCTTTATTTCAAAGTTTTAAAAAGAATATTCAGACCGAACTTTTTTATGAGAACATTTTGTTCGTCTTAGTCAAAAACTGTTTTTTAATTATTAAAATGATAGTGTTTTAAAAATTGTTACTAACATAATTCTTTGTTGTTGTGCATTTTATATAATCTGTAATTGCGTTTAGTATTTTACTGCAAACCGCTATGAAGCATTTCGGTCGATAAGGGGCGCTCAACGAATGTATCACTATTATTCTATTATTATATATATTATGTCAATTGTAGAATAAACTATGGAGATGAGATAGAAACGAGAGGGAGATAGGGAGGGAGGGAGGGAGAGGAGGGGAGATAAAGAGAGAGAGAGAGAGAGAGAGAGAGAGAGAGAGGGAGGGAGAGAGAGAGAGAGGGAGAGAGAGAGGAGAGAGAGAGAGAGAGAGAGAGAGAGAGAGAGAGAGAGAGAGAAAGAGGGAGGGAGGGAGGGAGGGAGGGAGGGAGCGAGAGAGAGAGAGAGAGAGAGAGAGAGAGAGAGAGAGAGAGAGAGAGAGAGAGAGAGAGGGAGGGGAGGGATGGGAGGGAGGGAGGGAGGAGAGAGGAGAGAGAGAGAAAGAGAGAGAGAGAGAGAGAGAGAGAGAGAGAGAGAGAGAGAGAGAGAGAGAGAGAGAGAGAGAGAGAAAGAGAGAGAGAGAGAGAGAGAGAGAGAGAGAGAGAGAGAGAGAGAGAGGAGAGAGAGAGAGAGAGAGAGAGAGAGAGAGAGATCGTGTATATCGTTTGTAACAAGATGATCGTCTCAGCTGTTATCTCAGGTGTACAACTAACGTTGTTGAGCTCCTGAGAGCAATATATTTGTCAATGTTCAAATATATCTTTCTTTCTTTCTTTCTTCATCCGTTTCATCTGCAACTTTCGGTGTATGGGTTCAGATGCCGAGATGATCTTTCTCAGGATGCCCTGTCCTGGCATTTTCTGTTTCCTTCCAAAAAGTTAAAATGCTTGCCTCTTTTTATATCTTCCTCCCACTTTCTCCGAGGTCTGCCTTTTGGTCTTTTACCTTGGGCTTTAGCACTGTATACTGATTTAGCTATTCTATTGTCATTCATTCTGTTTACATGCCCAAACCATCTCAATTGATTTGATCTTAGTTTTTATTTCTTTGGTTTGATCTTAGTTTTTATGACTCTTTTATTTTTCTACTACTCTTCTTAGATATTTCATTTCAGCTGCCTGTACCTACTGTATTCTCTACTGTCTAAAGGTCCAAGTTTCGCTGCCATAGAGGAGATTAGGACAATAAACTGTATTGTATACTGCCATTTTGGTTTTTGTTGGACAATTCTTGCTTACCTACAAATGCCTTTTCTAGATGGTTATATATTGCACTTGCCTTTTTGATTCTCTGGCTGATTTCTTCTCTTAGTTTTCTTTCTGAGTTAATCCTAGGTAATTGTAGTTTAAACTTATTCTAAATTCTCCCTGCCCAATTTAAGATTTTGTGTTTTAGCTTCCCTAGTTATTAGCATTGTTTTGGTTTTAATTGCATTTACTCTCATTCCTCTTTTATTTAGTTCATTGTTCATAATGTTGATATTCGACTGAAGGTCACTTTCTGATTTTCAAAAGAAAAATCATCGGCAAATGAAAAGCATTGATACATTTACTTGTTTGAGCTTCCACATGCCTACATTCATTTTCTTCATTTTTGAGGATGCCTTTGCGACTGAATCCATAAATGTGATAAACAAAAGAGGACTTAGGATACAACCCTGTCTTACTCCTATATCTACATCGAATTCTGCAGATATGTTTCCAGCTGCTCTCACTGCACATGTCTGTTTACTTGTAATGGCTTCTATTAAATTTTGCT
This sequence comes from Doris montereyensis, assembly GCA_037039925.1. NCBI lineage: Eukaryota > Metazoa > Mollusca > Gastropoda > Nudibranchia > Dorididae > Doris > Doris montereyensis. The sequence goes on from JAXRKP010001238.1 coordinate 90,926, forward strand.
GTACATTGTGTTCTTTTTAAGGAATGTCATAGTATGTCCCTCCTCACAGTGTCAAATGCCTTTTCTAAATCTATAAAACACAGGTGCAAGTCAATGTTTCTGTTATATGTCTAATTGTAAATATGTGGTCTTGTACACTTCTTCCTGGTCTAAATCCACTCTGATGCTCTTCAACCTGATCCTCTACTTTTCCTTAGTCTCATTTCCAGTATCCTGGCATATACTTTTCCTGGTGCGCTAAGTAGTGATATCTCTATAGTTTGAGCATTCCATAGTTGATCCTTTCATATGTATTGGTACTACCGTTCCCTTTTCCCAGTCGTCTGGCACCTGTTTGGACTTCCATGCTTGTTGGCATATTGCATGTAGTAGTTTGTCTGCCTCTCTCCCTTGGTTTTTAATCATTTCTGGATAAACTTGATCTGCTCCTAGGGCTTTTCCTAATTTCTCTTTTCTTATGCCTGTTTGGATTTCTTCCATTGATATATGTACATCTTCAGCTGTCTCCTCTAGTTACTTGCTACTCTTATTAATTGATCTTTACTCCTTGTTTGATATGTTCTGGAGGGATTATGTAATTTGTGAAAATGCTTTCTCCATGTTTCCATGATTTTGTTGTCTTATTTCATTATTTCTCCTTTGGCTTTTCTTAATTTGTCGTATTGCGCATGCTTTAGTCTTTCCCATGCTCTTCATTGCCCCCCCAAAAAAAAAACAGCTTTTGATTTCCTTGATAGCTTTCTTGAAGTCTTTGTCCAAACTCTTCCCATTGTCCCTGTTTTGCTTTCTAACTTCTCTTTGGCGATAGGTCTTTTATTCGTAATCTATCCTATCCTCTGGTCTCTTTGTTTGGAAGTATTTCATCCAGGCATCCTTCTTTTCTTTGATTTTAGTCTTGACATTCTCATTCCACCATGCTGTTCTTTTCCTATCCCCTTTAATTTGTTTCCTACCACAGACCTCTTCAGTACAACTGAATAGTGTTTCTTTATACATCTGCCACTTTTCTTCTATTGTGCTATCATTCAGATCCATCTGTCTTTTACTGATAAATCTTTTTATCCTAGATTGGTATACCTGTTCTACTACTGGTTTATTTAGTTCCTTTATTTTGAGTTTAGTAGCTTTCTTTCTTTCCTTTTCTGTTTGTTTTCTTCAGTCAGTAATCTCATTTTGGCAATCACTAAGTGATGATCACTAAATATTTCTGCTCCTCTGTTTACTCTTGCATCAATGTACTGTAAAAAAAGGAGCTGCTAACTATTATTAGTCTATCATTGACTTTTCACACCTGTCTTCATTTACTTTTGTATATTTGTGGATATCTTTATGAGGAAAAAAGGTGTTGGCTATTTTCTTGTTATTGTCTTTAGGCAAAAATCTATTAGTCTCTCTCCATTTGGAAAAGTTGTTGTCTCTCCTTCTTTACCTATTACTCCTCTGACGTTTCTACATTGTTGCCTACTCTAGCGTTTAAATCTCTCCTAAAAGCATTAGTTCCTGTTTGGTTTAAGATTATCTGCAGCTATTTGTAAATCGTTTTCGATTATATCTTTTTCTTCTTTAGTTGCGTCT
>JAXRKP010001238.1:97500-100000 GCA_037039925.1 Doris montereyensis
ACTACAGGTAGGAACTATATTATATTTTTCTTATCTTATTATTACGGTACATCGTAAATGTTGTTTTCTTCCAAAAAAGAAATGTCTTTGCTTTAATGGCTCTGTTATATCTTCTTCCCACATTTTCTAAGGTCTGCCTTTTGGCCTTTTACCTTGGGCTTTATCACGGTATATTGATTTAGCTATTCTATTGTTATTTATTCTGTTTACATCTAAATTTATTTATTTCTATCTTAGTTTTTATGCCATTTGTTTTGGTTTGATCTCTTATTGTTGTGTTTATGATTTTGTCTCTTTTAGTTTTCCCTACTACTCTTCTTAGATATTTGATTTCAGCTGCCTGTACTGTACTGCATTCTCTATTGTCTAAGGTCCGGGTTTCACTGCCATAGAGGCGAGTAGGACAATAAACTGTATTGTATACCGCCGTTTCGGTTTTTATTGACAATTCTTGTTTACCTACAAATGCCTTTCCTATATGGTTATATATTGCACTTGCCTTTTGGATTCTCTAGCTGATTTCTTCTCTTAGTTTTCTCTCTGAGTTAATTATTACTCCTAGGTAATTGTAGCTGTGAACATGTTCTTAATTCCCCCTGCCCAATTTAAGATTTTGTGTTTTAGCCTCCCTAGTAACTAGCATTGTTTTGGTTTTATTTGCCTTTACTCTCATTCCTCTTTTATGTAGTTAATTTTTCATAATGTTGATATTCGACTGAAGGTCCCTTTCTGATCTTCCAAACAGAACTAAATCACCGGCAAAGAAAGGCTTCCACATGCCTACATTCATTTGCTAACTCAATATCAAGGAGCTGTTATAACAAAAATCGTAGCAGTATTATTATTATTATTATTATTATTATTATTATTATTAGTAATAGTAGTAGTAGTAGTAGTAGTAGTAGTAGTAGTAGTAGTAGTAGTAGTAATAGTAGTAGTAGTAGTAGTAGTAGTAGTAGTAGTAGTAGTAGTAGTAGTAGTAGTAATGGTAGTAGTAGTAGTAGCAGCAGTAGTAGTAGTAGTAGTAGTAGTAGTAGTAGTAGTAGTAGTAGTAGTAGTAGTAGTAGTAGTAGTAGTAGTAGTAGTAGTAGTGGTAGTAGTGGTAGTAGTAGCAGAAGTAGTAGTACAGAAACGTGGCTGAACGATAATAATGATTTCGTAGTAAATCAGCTTCCTTCAAGCGGTTACAAATATTTTCGGAAAGATCGAAGCAATGGCCGAGGTGGCGGTATTCGTGGAATGTATGAACAAACACTTGACATGTGATTACTCACGCATCCTAAGACAGAAACGTTCGAATATTTAGAATGTCAACGTAAACATGACAATACCGTCATTTAGTTCCCTACCGTCTATCGCCCTTCTACTACACACCGCGACGCAATGTCGTTCAAAGATTTCATTCAGAAATTAAAAATATATTTTTTGACACGTCCCATTTGGAAAATAAAGTTTTTCTCGGCGATTTCAACATTTACATGAAGGACATCACGAGTAATAACACACGTGAATTTCAACACCTCATTAATTCTCACAATCTGAAACAAAGTGTAAAATCTGTCAGCCACAACCAAGGACAAAATGATTAGATTACCTTATAAGCCATGCTTTCACTTTTCTTATAGCTGTTTGGATTTCTCCCATTGAGATATCTACATCTTCAGTTGTCTCAACTGGATTACTAATCACTCTTACTAATTGATCTGTACTCCTTGTTTCAGATGTTCTGGGGGGGATTATGTAATTGTTGAAAACACTTTCTCCATGTTTCCATGTTTAGCTGTCGTCTTTCCTTATTGTTCCTTTGGCGTTCTTAATTTGTCGTATTGGGCATACTTCGGCCTTTCTCATGCTCTTCATTTCTCCCCAGAACAGTTTTTGATTTCCTTGATAGCTTTCTTGAAGTCTTTGTCGAAATTCTTTCAATTGTTCCTGTTTTGCTTGTTTAACTTTCTCTTTGGCAATAGTTCTTTTACTCACATGTCTATACTATCCTCTGGCCTTTGTGTTTGCCTTTATTTCTTTCAGGCATCCTTCTTTTTGTTATCTTAGTCTTGACATTCTCATTCCCCCATGCTGTTCTTTTCCTATCTCCTTTAATTTGTTTCCTACCATACCTTTGCCACTTTTCTTGCTGTGCGACCATTCAGATCCATCTGCTTTTCACTGATAAACATTTTTATCCTAGATTGGTATTTCTGTTTTACTTTGTTTTAGTAGCTTTCTTCTCTTTCCTTCTCGTTTCTTCTCTTCAGTCATTAATCTCATTTTGGCAATAACTAGGTGATGGTCACTACATATTTGTACTCCTCTGTTTACTCTTGGGTTTTATCGTGCTGAAAAATGGAACATAACTATTGCATAGTCTATGATTGACTTTTCGCTCTGTCTTCATTCTATCTTGTATATTTGTGGATATCCTTATAAGGAAAAAAAAGGTTTTTGGCTATTTTCATGTTATTCTTTAGGCAAAAATTATTAGGCTCTTTCCATTTGGAGA
>JAXRKP010001238.1:105000-135000 GCA_037039925.1 Doris montereyensis
TACTCTTATCCTTACTCTTTTGGTACTCACATTCATAGACGCATCGTGCTGTCGCAGTCGCATATTTAGTGGAACTGTATCCTACTATGCTACGTTCATTGGCCTTAAGCCATGCTAGTTCTGTCATAAGAATAGGTGGAATGATAGCACCATTCCTTATCTCCAAGGGATGAGAGCACTCTTTATATAAGTCATTTAGTTATGACCATTTTTATTGTAGTGACAGTGATTTTGATTCTGTTCCTTCCTGAAACAAGAAAGAAAGAAATGCAGGACTCTATGGGATATAGCTCGAAGAGACAGCCCATTTTCAATGACGATGCTTGTCCTGCCAGTGAACACATTGAAATCTAGCCTGATGAGATGTGTACGATGATCTCTAATAATTATTTCCGGACAAACTGTTTGTAATGAAGATACACATTTATAGATGTGGATAAAGCTTTAACAAGAAGATAGGTGGAGACCTTTGGTAAAGAAAGGGGGTGGGGAGGAGAAAAGAAACATCAAAAGAAACAACACTAGAGATGGGGTGGGGTGTCGATGATGAGATATTGAAAGAAGAGAGGGAGCGTCCGAGAATGGACCAACAATTGACAGATAGACAAAGCAGAATGACAATTAATTATCCTTGCCTTCTCGTCATCTTCCTTATCCACATTTTCTTCAACATCATTGTCGTCATCGTCTTGATCATCATTACCATCAACGTAATCACGCATATCATTGTCGTCAGCATCACCATAAGCATCATCATAATCTTTGCTAACATCATCCTTATTATATTCAATATCAGGTCCCCATTATTTTCGGCAGTATCAGCACAATGACGTAAAAATAGATATCAGAAGGATCCCATAGAAACAAGGCCGAGACAAAATATGCAGGAAAAGACAGCAAAATTAGTTAGGCACCAATAGAATCAAACCTGCGGCCTATGCCTTGGCACCCATCGCCTCACTATGAAAAGAGAGCGCATAACCAATTAAACTGAGGCCGAAACTATACTACTACGGTGCGACTAACCATGACTGTTGCTGTTGTTGTTGCTGATCCAACATCGCTCAGACATAATTTGTCCTTCGGCCCAATGCCATGTAATGGTATCTGCAGGTGTTTTCCACCTGTTATAGGGCTCCATAAATAGTGTTCCAAGTATCGGGATTCTCGGAGAGTAGCTTGTGACGTAGGTATTTCAATTTGTGGCATTCATAAAGGTGATGGGTCACAGTTTTCATGGGGGTGGTCACAAAGGGGGCACACTGAGGCATAGTCTGGATTTATTCTTTTCAGATCCATGTTTAGCTGTATGCGGTGTGTTTGGAGCCTGGAAGATAGTGACTTCGTCTTTTTGTTTTAATTGGTTGATGTTGTTGTTTGTTTGTGGAGTGACTAACCGCAATGAGTTGTGTTCGATTGAAACACTATAATATATCCCTTCTTGATGACCACAGCATAACTGTCCATTCACACATATACATTTTAGTGTTTTACTCGAACACAACTCACCGTGGTGAGTCACATCGTAGTACATGTAGTTTAGCTTTGGCCTAACTAAATTGTACGCTCATTGACTTTTGATAAGGGGTTTCTGAATGAGCATATTTAGCTTGGTTGATAGTGTGCTCTCTTTTCTTGGCAAGACGATTGATGCCGACCCGGAGTCGCGAGTTCAAGATTCAAGATTCAAAATTCAAGATTCAAGATTCAAGATTCAAGAAAGTGTTGTCAAAAAAAAAAGTCATATCGTTGTGTCAATTGCATTATACAAAAGGATAATAACAAATAATGCTATTGGATAGCATACGATGATAATAGTGTACAGATGTCATGAATAGTAAACGCTGACATAATTAACATGAACAAAAGGACAAATACCGGTATTGCAAGAAGAAATTTCCTACAAGAGCTGAATGGATGTTGGCATCAATGAATTTCTGTATCTTTCTCGTTTGCCTCTTAAAGGAATGGGCGTTTTGATCTATATGAGAACTGAATTTGGTCGCAAAGGGGTGGGGCATTTTTATCTTTATTGATGAACAATATTTTTTCTCTGACAATTTGTCATGTAAATGCAGTCAAAATCTTTACACCTAAATATCTATTCTTTTCCATCTCTTTTATTTTTTCACCATTAATTTCGGAAATCAATTATCGCTTGTCTTTTTGACATTTAATAGTAAGAAAGGTTCTTCACCACTTAACAACACAATTGACATGTTTCTAGTACACGTTTTCGTTATTCAATATGAGACCTTTAATTGAGGTGCAGATTAAATTAGACGTGAATCACATGAATTTACTATTTTACAATTGTTTGTATAAGCTGTAAATAAGAAAGTAACACATCCCCTTGGGGTGCTCCTGTGTTTGTGTAAATGACATAAGACATGACTTTGTCAATAAAGGTGTTATTACCATTAGTACTTTCCCATATCATAACATTTTGTCATTTGTACATAATGTGGTCTGCGTGACGGAAGTCAAAAATCCAAGCTATACCATTTTTGTTGATATTCATTTCATGCAGTTTTGTAATGCTTAAATGGGGTTGAATGGTGTTGAAAGCAGACGAGAAATCGACAAACAAGATCCTACAATAATTTTGAAACGTTTCTAAATGTTTAGAAACATTATCAAACATATAAAGAAAAGCATCATCTACACCTCTTTGTTCCTTTGTTCCTTTGGGATCTTGGAATTGAGACATGCATTTTTTCATTGAATCGAAATCACGTGTTCAAAGCACTTGCTAACAATTGGTGTCAGAGACTAAGGCCTTAAGTCATTTAATTCCTTTTACATTTAGTTTTGTTGGGACCGGAATTACCTCTGATGTTTTCCACATGTTTGGTAGAGTTTGTGTGTTAATGGATACGATGAAAATAAATTAATTCGATTCTATTGGAGCCCGGAACATTCCGTTCTGTCTACTCCTTTGTATTTGTGTCGTCTTTGTTCCTATAAGCTTCACTACTCTTTCATGTCATTATTGTCATTGGTCATGACGTTCGACATGCCCCTTGCCTACATAAACCCATCTTCATTACAATCGTCCCCTCATTAATAATAATAATAATAATAATAATAATAATAATAATAATAATAATAATAATAATAATAATAATAATAATAATGATAATAATTGTTATGGTGACATACCGGGTACCGACTTATGTCCCTTTGAGATTAGTACTCTGCAATTATGTGTGTTAATGTCAATTATCCACACCTATACAATGTTTTCGCCATGTCGTAGTATAGTACTGATGTTATGTGTCCCATCAGCAATGTTAGTTGTGTTCACACATTGAACACAGCGATATGTATAGTACGTATACATGAGTCTGAACACTTGTTCTGAATGGGTGTAGAAGACTGTACTTGAACTATTTTATTTAATAAACTTATTCTCAAAAACACAACTACATTGTTCCGGCTTTTTGTTTATATTGTTCCCTCCACGTGCAAAATATAATAATAATAATAATAATAATAATAATAATAATAATAATAATAATAATAATAATAATAATAATAATAATAATAATAATAATAATAATAATAATAATAACAAAAATAATAATAATAATATAATTCATTTCTATAGCGCCCACTCCCATCTTACGACAGCTCTAGACGCATTTATACCTACATAGTAAAAACATGAGCAATGTACATATACAAAATAAATAAATAATTAGATAATTAATTAATAAATAAATCAATCAATCAATAAATTTAAATAAATTTTACAAACATAAATAAATACATGAAAGCATAATATCATTTATAAAGATGTATGGTACATGAATTAAAATCGCATAATTAAAACAATTAATTTTCTTCCAAGAAGCATCGCATGAGGTATGTTTTGAGATGTTTTTTAAAAGTGTCTTCCAACGTGTCAAACATAGATCGTATTGACAGCGGAAGAGCATTCCAGACGTGAGGACCTGCGTATTTAAAAGAGTGCAGCGACAGTTTTGTAGGCCTTTCTTTGGGGGAACGCTTAACAGACATTGATTTGTAGATCTCAGTTGGCGAGATGGAACATAACCAGAGATCAGGTCATTTAAATAATTTGAAGCTCTATCAGTTTTACATTATCACCTGCATCATCACAAGCACCATTACCACCGTCGATACAGATATTACGAATCAATGTATCTGTCTATCTATTTATATATTTACTGTTCGATCTTCTTTTTCTCACTTAAAAATAAATACGTGTATTATTATTATTATTATTATATTCAAAATGAAGAATCGGGACCGTTGTTTCTGTGAGTGCCGTCTTGAGCAATCGTCTGACAGAATTAATATGTCCGTACAGTTGCCAACTTGTTTCAAATGTGTTAAGGGAAATTGGGGTTCGTTGTTATGCTTGTGAAAATGTTTAAAATTTGCACGTGTTTTTTTTCAGACAATGAACCAGAGTTAATGAATTAATCTTTTGATTGAATGTACTAGCTGAGAAGTCTGCCTTTTGGTGGTAGAAAGGTTCTCGATTTTGATTTAGATCTAATTGATTTAGTCCTTGAATTGAATGCGTCTTTATCCATTCATTTCCGGTTCGTAATAATATAAAAGTTGTTTTTTTCATTATAAAGGAACCATTTCAAACTTTTTGAAATTATAGTTGTCACGATCGGTAATAATCGTTGTCATTTCTGCATTACGTTTATGTGAAGATTTTCGGAATGCATCCTGATAATACAGTAAATACTCAGCGAATCGTCACATACGTAATGAGGATGACTTGCCAACTTGTAGTTGATTTCATTTGATCATCACATTCATCTACAAAAGGTGATCTCGCGTCGGGCTGCGGTGGTTAAGGATTTTTCACCATTTGGCCTTTTCTGACTACTTTTTGCAAACAGCCATGTGATCTTCTGACGCGCGCAAGCACAGTAATGTGATCTGCAAAAAGAAGATGCAACTTCTATTTTCTATCGCTCCGTCTCCGATGATGGAACCAGTGCAGATCCACCTACCCGGCGACCACGGGGGAAGATTTTAATTTATTTTTTAACTCGAGAATATTTTTCAACCGTCTGCAGGGTGTGAACCCACGATCTGTAGACTGAGAGGCTCACACCTTGACCCTGGGCTACAGAATCCCCCCACCCGTCAACATGCAGGTTGGGGTGCACCGCGTGGACGGGGCAAGAACGTCATGACCTAAAGCATAGCATTAGCCAAGTGAAAGAAAGACGATGAATAATCAGATAGGCTACATGTAAGCTCCAGGTATGTTTTACGTCTTTGTGGGAAAAAGGGATGGGGGTATAAGATGAGTGACTATTTTTTCTTCATAAAAACCAATATTTCATGTCATCAAACTTTCTTGGGCAGTTTTGTTGATGATAGCCATCGTCAAAGAAATGGATACTGAAATTTACATCTTGATTAGATCTATAGACTTACGATGTAACAGTATCTTTTTTCAGAGTGTAGAGCTTATCGACATTTGAAATGGCCCATACATCTCAAGATAATCATGGATTAAAAAATGAATGAACATATAGTAATCAATAAGAACAATGTACATTCATTCATCATACAAATATTTAAAATTATAGAGCTCCGTATCAATGGCATTTTTAAAAGAATTAATACTTTTGTAATTTTTTTACAGTAAATTATTCCATACTTTAACTGTTCGTATAATGAAAAAAATATGTCTCACAGAAGTAGAACTTCCTGTAACATAAATCTTAAATCTATCTCCCCGAGTAAAATTCCTTTGAGAATAGTTCCAAAATTATTTATAATCAAGTATTATCTATGTTATGAACAATTTTATACAATTGAATAGCTTTCCCCCGTTTTCTCCTTGTATTTTAGTGAGGGGAGTGGAAGAAATTCCATCTTACATCATATGACATATTGCCATTTCATTCTCTCAATAACCTTGTCGCTTGTCTTTGAACTTTTTTCTAAAGAATTGATTGCCGTTTAAATAAAGAGCTCCATATACACTTTCCATATCCCAGTATAGGTCGAACAGTTTTACAGGGTGTAAGAAACATATTTACATTCATATATTGAAAAACTTCTATAAATATTCCAATCATTCTATTTGTCTTATTGATGCATTCATAAATATGTTCATCAAAATTAAGATTCTGATCAAAGATTACACCAAGTTCCTTTCCTGACTCTACAAAACACAAGTCATTAGATATGTTGGCGTCAACAAAATATGAAATCAGAGGTTATTTTTATCAACATATATGACCCTACATTTGAAAATATTGAAGTCCAATTGCCATTCTTCAGACGATTTAAGCAATGAATATGAATCATTTTGCAATACCTGATATTTTTCAGTCCAGATAAAGTTTTGTATCATCCCAAATATTTGCAAATAAAATTTATTGTATTAGGAAGATAATTTATATACAGTATAAATAAAGGCATACATATTAGAAAGTTGAAAATTTATAAGCCCACGGCTATTAAAGGTAAATATCAAACCAAAAGGAAGAGGAATTAAATTACTAATAGCTTATGGACCATACGAAGACGCAACTAAAGAAGAAAAGTGTATCTTCGAAACGATTTACAAATAGCTGCAGAGAATCTTAACCCAAACAGGAACTAATGCTTTTAGGAGATTTAAACGCTAGAGTAGGCAACAATATAGAAAAGTCATGAGGAGTAATATGTAAAGTAGGGAGAGACAACAACTTATCCAAATGGAGAGAGACTAATATATTTTTGCCTAAAGGAATAACATGAAGATACCCAAAACCTTTTTCTCATGAAGGTATCCACAAATATACAAGAGTAAATGAAGACAGGTGTGAAATGTCAATGATAGACTACATAATAGTTAGTAACTCCGTTTTTACAGTACATTGGATGCAACAGTAAACAGAGGAGCAGAAAATTTACTGATCATCATCTAGTGATTCTCAAAATGAAGTTACCGACTGAAGAAAACAAACAGAAAAGGAAAGAGAAAAAAAGCTACTAAACTCAAAATAAGGAAATAAATAAACCAATAATAAAACAGATATACCAATCTAGGATAAACAGATGTATCATTGAAAGGCAGAGATCGATCTGAATGATAGCACAATAGAAAAAAGTGGCAAACACTCATCATTTGTACTGAAGAGGTCTGTTAGTAGGAAAACAAATTAAAAGAGATAGGAAAAGAACAGCATGGTGGAATGAAAATGTCAAAACCAAGATCAAAGAAAGAATGATGCGGAAGAAAACTTTCAAACAAAGAGACCAGAGGATAGAATAGGATTACGTGAATAAAAGAACTATCGCCAAATGGGAAGTGAGCAAAGCAAATCCAGGAACAATGGGACAATTATCAAGAAATAAAAGTGTTCTGGGAGCGATGAAGAGCATGAAAAAACCAAATCCCAATATGACAAATTAAGAATGCCAAAGGAGAAATAATGAAAGAAGACAGCCAAATCATGGAAACGTGGAGAAAGTATTTTCAACAATTACATTATCCCCTTCAGGAACGTATGGAAACAAGGAGTAACGTTTAATTAGTAAGAGTAACAAATAACCCAGAGGAGACAGCTAAAGATGTAGATATATCAATGAAAAAAAATCCAAATAGCTATGAAAATAAAATTAGGAAAAGCCTCAGGAGCAGATCAGAGAGTTTATCCAGAAATGATCAAAAACCAAGAGAGAGAGAGAGGCAGACAAACTAGTACACGCAATATGCCAACAAGCATGGAAGTCAAACAGGTGCCAGACGACTGGAAAAAAGGAACGGTAGTACCAATACATAAAGAAAGGATTAACTATGGAATGCTCAAACTATAAAGGGATATCACTACTAGCGTACCAGGAAAAGTGTATGCCAGGATATTGGAAATGAGACTAAGGAAAAGAGTAGAGGATCAAATTGAAGAACATCAGAGTGGATTTAAACCAGGAAGAAGTGTGCAAGACCACATATTTACAATAAGATAAATAACAGAAACATTCATTGAGAGAAACATTGACGCAACTGTGTTTTATAGACTGAGAAAAGACATTTGACACTTTGGGTAGAGACGAACTATGGCATTCCTTAAAAAGAACACACTGTAGAACAAAATATAATAGAAGCCCTTAAAAGTTTTTTTACAATAAACCAACATGCGCAGGGAGTATTCTGAAATATATCTACAGAATTTGATGTAGATATAGGGGTAAGACAGTGTTGTATCCTAAGTCCCCTTTTGTTTATCACATTTATGGATTCAGTCACAAAGGCATTCTCAAAAAATAAAGAAAATGAATGTAGGTATGTGGAAGCTCAAACCAGTAAATGTATCAATGTTTTCTTTTGCCCATGAATTTCCTGTTTGGAAAATCAGAAAGTGACCTTCAGTCGAATATCAGCATTATGAACAATGAACTATATAAAAGAGGAATGAGAGAGCAAATGCAAAGAAAACCAAAACAATGCTAGTAACTAGAGAAGCTGAAACATAAAATCTTAAATTGGGCAGGGAGAATTTAGAACAAACTCAAAGCTACAATTACCTAGGAGTCATGATTACCTCAGAGGGAAAACTAAGAGAAGAAATCAGCCCGAGAATCAAAAAGGCAAGTGTAATATATAACATACCCTGGAGAACACCACTTTTAACTGCTTTAAAGTCAGAACCTTCCTTTTTAACTATTACCCTCTGACGGCGATTTGATATGAAAAATTTAATCCAACTTAATATATCACCAACTATACGGTAAGCCTGAAGCTTAACAAAGAGTCTTTTATGGGGTACTGAATCAAACGCCTTGCGAAAAAATCCAAATATAGAACATCAATAGTATTTTTTTCATCAATAAATCTAGTGAAATCTTTCATAACCTCGAATAGTTCTTAGACATAGTACTATAGATTTAGATCTAGATATATATATATATATATATATATATATATATATATATATATATATATATATATATATATATATATATATATATATATATATATATATATATATATATATATATATATATATATATTTCTATCGGTCAACATAGATCTAGATCTAGACTGTTTATCTAGATCTACATGAATTTATAGCTTCAAAATCTACATCACAGTCTAGAGCTAGGCAGAGTTAGACAGATCTAGATCTAAATCTAAATCAAGATCTAGATATGGCTTCGTTAGATTTAAAGAATCTAAATTTCTAGATCCTATCGATCTAGATCTACATCTAGACATTCTAAATTTAGTTTCTAAAATATATATCTAGATCTAGAATATAGTCTAGATGTTCTAGATGACGATGCTGTTGCCTTCATCCCGACTTGAAAGTTTTTGATTCAGCGTCCACGATTATTCACAAGTATCAATAATGAGGAAGAGTTACGTACAAAAAAAAAACGATGCGATCTGTATTCTACTTAACATTATTTTTTGATGAAAATTTGTAGACATTCTTTGGCGGGTCAAGGGTGGTTTTCAGAACGGTATTGGTATTGGCAGTTGGAGCTCTAGGTTCTAGTCAGATCATGCATGTAATACTTGTACAAAATGTATAGTAAGAGTTGATGTTTCCAGGTAAGGACAAAATTATATTGTTCGAGGTGGCTTAAATCTTGAAGATTTCTCCATGCGCACGGCCTTGTGGTGCGCACGTAAGTGGATCCGAGGATAGTTGTCACGGTTTTGTTTAAAGTCCCCCTCAATATTTTAATATTTTTGGTGGGCCAATGTTTCATCTATGATGTGCGGCGTATGCGCGCAGACACCAGTGGAGAAATGTCTCCGCAAACCGATGAAAACAACAGCGCACCAAATTTTAGGTGTGTGTTTGTGCACACAATTGCGATTTTTTCGTCAAATTTTGCACACACAGACTACACAGAAATTAGGGGGAAGGTTGGTGGGCACGGATGTGCTGGTCAACTCCAATGACTGATGCCAGAGACAAAGTTAATTTCCCAGACACCTACCCACATGTCTGATGGAATAACGACTTCATGTATGATTAAGTCAGACAAATGTAATCACAGTGACGTATATCATAAAGATGGAATCATACTATAATAACAAATATGATAATACTAATGGATAATAATAAAAATAATAATAATAATAATAATAATAATAATAAATAATTATAATAATAATAATAATAATGATAATAATAATAATGATAATAACAATAATAATAATAACAGATAGACTTGTAAAGCAGGCTACGACAACACAGTCACACACAGTCTAAATGTTTCATAAGTAGGCGCAACATCAGTAGTAGCTAAGTAGTATACATAATATGATAGCTAGTTGAAAGACATGTCTATTTAGTAGTAGCTTTGATAATAGTATAATAGTAAGTGGTAGGACTGGTTTGCACAGTAGTTGGGTGTGGTAATAGTAATAGTAGTAATAAAAATAATAATAATAATAGTAGTAATAATAATAAGAATTAGTATAATAACAATAACACTAATAATATGATAATAATAATAATAATAGTAATTATAATAATAATAATAATAATAATAATAATAATAATAATAATAATAATAATAATAATAATAATAATAATAATAATAATAATAATAATAACAACAATAACAACAATAATAAAAAAAATAATAATATAATAATAATAATAATAATAATAATAATAATAATAATAATAATAATAATAATAATAATAATAATAATAATAATAACTATAATAATGATATAATAATAATAATAATAATAATAATAATAAAAATAATAATAATAATAATAATAATAATAATAATAATAATAATAATAATAATAATAATAATAATGATAATAATAATCTACCGCGGCCGGCGGGGATGCATTACAATTACATCAGTCTGGGTTCGTGAATAGTAGTAGTTGTAGTAGTAGTTGAGTAGTAGAAGTAGTGTTAAATGTCATTAGTAGTAGCTAGTGACTATACCCATTTTCAGTTGTAGTTGTAGTAGTAGTAGTAGTAGTTAAATGTCATTCCCAAGTAGACACTGTACCCCATAGTCAAATAGTTGAGTGGGTAAAGCCGTGTTAAGTGTCATTCCCAAGCTAGTGACTGTACCCATTTGCAACTGAGTTGAGTGAGGAAAGCCGTGTTAAGTGTCATTCCCAAGCTAGTACTGTAGTATTTGTAGTTGAGTTGTAGTGAGGAAATCTCGTGTAATAATGTCATAAATAGCTAGTAGCGGGAGTATTAGTAGTGAGTTGAGTGGGGAAAGTAGTAGTAATAGTCATTCCCAAGCTAGTGACTGTACCCATTAGTAGTAGTAGTGGGGAAAGTAGTCTAGTAATAGTGTCATTCCTAGTGACTATACCCATTTGCAGCTGAGTTGAGTAGTAGTAATAGTAGTAGTGTCATAGTAATAGTAGTGAATAGTAGTAGTTAGTAGTAGTAGTGGGAGTAGTTAATAGTAGCAGTTAGTAGTAGTAGTGTAGTAGTAGTAGTTGTAGTTGTAGTGGGTTAAAGTAGTAGTTATGTGTCATTCCCAGGCTAGTGACTGTACCCATTTGCAGTTGAGTTGAGTGGGGAGTAGAAGTGTTAGTGTCATTAGTAGTGACTAGTTCTCCATTAGTGCAGCTGAGTTGAGTGGGGAAATAGTAGTGTTATGTGTCATTCTTCAAGCTAGTGACTGTACCCATTTGCAGTTGAGTTTAGTGGGGAAAGCTAGTGTTAGTGTGTCATTCCAAGCTAGTGACTGTACCCAGTAGCAGCTGAGTAGTAGTAAATAGTAGTAGGTCATTCCCAAAGCTAGTGTCTTCTCCACATTTGCAGTTAGTTGAGTGGGGAAAGCCGTGTGTATGTGTCATTCTCAAGCATAGTGACTGTACCCATTTGCAGCTCAGTTGAAGTGGGGAAATAGTTTTATGTGTCATTCCCAAGCTAGTAGACTGTAGCATTAGTAGTAGTAGTTTAGTAGGGGAAATCCGTGTTAAGTGTCAGTAGTAAGTAGTACAACATCGGGCCTAGCTTTAGCTAGGATTCGAAATAAACCTCAGTAGTGATCTTAAGCTCAACTGCCGAACCACTAATAAGGTAATCCAATAATAATAATAATATTATAATAATAATAATAATAATGATAATAAAGATAATAGCATAATGAAAGATATCATAATAAGATAGGAATAATAAAGATAATACAAATCTGATAATAATGATAATAATAAGGGATGACAGTATAGCTAATAATAAAGATAATAATAATAATAATAATAATAAGGGGTCTTGTAATAATAATAATAATAATAATATGATATGTACATAATAATAATAATGATAATAATCCATAATAATAATAATAATTAAGTTCTTTGATAATATATGCCATAATATATGGAATAGTTACAATAATAATGATAATAATAACAATAATTTCAGATAATTTAAAGATAATGATAATGATAAATGATAACATAATGATAATGATAATGGTAATGATAAGGATAATGATAACCATAACGATAACGATGGCGATAATGGTAATGATAATTAATAATAAAGATAATGATAATGATAATGACAATGAAATTTAATGAAAATGATAAAGATTTTGGTAGAAGAAGTTAATAAATTAACCTTGGGATCAATTAGAGCCTATATGCAAAATTATTATATGGTTATCTTAGTGCTGGCAACAGACCACCTCATATACATTTATGTATATATACATGTTATGATTACTGCTAAAAAATTCATGTCCCAGGTCCATTAGGATGAAAAAAGATAATTAAAACAAACAAACAAACAAACAAATACATGACATTATGTACTAATGAATTATCTGGTCACAGACTTGAAATAGTCCTATATTTAGGCAGAGATGATCGTCTTGTTGTTGTTGATCTCTCTGTCTCGATGTTGATTATTAGAGATGTGTTTTCTTTCTTTTTTCTTTTTTTTGAATGTGTTTTCTCCTTCTTTATCTAATTCTCTTTTTTTTTATCTTAATATATTTTCTTTTTTTTTGCTCTAGATCTGAACGTTTTGGGTTATCTTTAGTTTCTTATCATACTGTCTTTTTCTTTAATTCTTCCTCCATGTTTTCTTGTGATGATAAGTAAGTGTGATGCCTGTGGTAGTACTTAGATCTACATTCTAGATATTTCTCGTTTGTTTTTCTGACGAAGGTTATATTCGAAACATCACGTGTTTGTTCTGTCTTCATTAGTGGAGTTGTCGCTTATTGTCATATTTCAGCCTTGCAACAAAGAGCGACGTGCTTTGAAATGAAAGCGACTGCAACACCAGTTCGTCTATACCCCTCAATCCCTGGAATACTGTACTAAGACGAAAGTCATCATTCCTCTCTCGCAGTTCTGTTGCATCCATAATACTTCTGAAGTTTTTTCGTCATAACCTCTAGGACTTTGGGGTTTGTTCAGGTATGATAATTCCAGGTTTGATGTCATTTCATGGAAAAACTATGAATTGAAGCAGTTTTTCCTTCTCCTTAAAATTTGGTTCATGTGGGTTACAGGGTTGTTGTACTTAGTGATAATTTGGTTCAAGGTAACGGCCACTTACGTATATTTCAGCAACGTGTCGTGGACAGCTATCAGTTGGTGGGGACTGTTTATTTATGTTGCTATTTTTATTCAATTCTGAATGCCGCTCCCTTGTCCATCACCTGCAGACCCGTTGGGTCAGAAGGGTAGGTATCACGAACATTGATAAACTTAAGACACATACATAAAAACCCACTAAACATCAACTTTTGGGGTTATCTTGTCGCCTCTGTGGATTGATAATTTTCACGTGAAAGAGCACGTCTTCCTGTCATCGCGCATATTTTAATTACAAAAAAATATCAAGCCGAATTTGGCTTTAACGTGATGCTTTTATTTCTGTTTTAAAATCTTTAATTGCTATTGCTAAGTTTAGTTCTGTTGATTTCAATCTGGGTGGTTGGTAGCTGCGGGTAGGTAAAATCTTTCCAGTGATAATCAATGTTTCAAAATGAAAACCATGTATTTTTAAACATCTTTGTTCTTATGTTTCCTTTTAAGCATCTTTCATATAGAGTTGGCCATTTCCTTTACAGAAAATCTTTAATTTTATTTCCTGGCTATCTTTCTTCTTGTGCATCAATGCAATTGGTTCATGTTGATTTTTGGTATTTCTTTTGTGTATTTTTATCTTGTTGTTTCCAAAAATACATCTGCATTCTTTTGTACTTTCTCAATGTCTTGTATGTAGGTATGTTGTTGGACCCAGACACAGCTACCATAATCTAAGACTGGTTTTAGTATCTTTCTTCTTGGCACTTCTCTTTTACATTTTAAGGGCAGCTGTAAAGGTTTCTTCTAAGGATCTTTCAAAGGCCATTTCCTTTTCTACATCTTTCATCTATGGTGTTCCAAGTCAGGGGTTGGGCATCTTGGCTAACAATCAACCTAGAAAAACATCATGTTATCTTGGAAACAAAAATGAAGGAAAATAATTTCATCAAAGGTTTCCTTTTATATGTCTTTCTTCTTGCGTTACTTGTATGAATGGATCTTCTTAAAACCGCCAAGCTATTGACAGTAATCTGGGAGTTCTGTTATACAAAATCTTTCATCTTGTAAGGTTCCCTTTAACATCATTGATAAAGATAAGAATGAAAGCATGTCAATGTTTCATTTTATAATCTTACATCCCCACAAATCCTTTTAAGGATGAGGACAAAGATGTTTTTACGACCAACTAACATCAGATGATTAATGGAAATAACGTGAATGCATGAACAAAATTGTTCTTATGGATGGTGACACTATAATGCAAAGAGTTGTTCTTAACAATGGTGCAAGTGAAAAGTGTTCTTTTGGAAAAGAAGGATGTGGCGTTATAAAGGACAACGGAGAAAGATTATTGGACTTTTGCAACACTAACGATTTTGTTATTATGGAACTTTGCTTCACTCATAAAGAGATTCACAAGCACATGGTGGTTCGCAAATTTCCAAAGGATAGAAACCAAACCTGATTATCTTCTCATAAATGGAACATGGAGGATACCTTCCTTCTTGATCTGAAAGTAAAAAAAGGAGCTGACGTTTGAAGTGACCACCATCTCTGGGTTATGATCTTCCAAACTGAAAAGCAAATACAACAGGAAAAAAGATGAGAACGATACGACTTGGACAAACTTAAATATCCCATGCAGCCAAACTTTGTTATGATCTTGAAGAAAAGGTTTCCGGTGCTGACTGATGCGGATGCTGACAAAGTGTGGGATGGAAATAAAATCAACAGCAGACGGAGACACTATCAAACCCCCCTTATCCTCTCAGGACAGTCTAAACATGTCGGCATAGCAACAAACAGACACAAAAAGAAAGAATGGCTGATCAAATGACACATGAAAACAATTGAAAACTGGAAGGGAATTAAGACGTTAATCTTGATGCAAAGGGAGGCAGATTAAAAAAAAAATGTCAACTCAATCCAGAAATAAACGAGGGAAGTCAAAAGATCCCTTGGCAAGTTAAAAAAGCATTCATGGACAGACTTGAAAAAATGAAGCAGAAGAAACATCATGTAAGTGGGAGATGTTGGCAAAATTTATAGAATTGCAAATAATCTGTGGAAAATATCAAGGATTTTGATATTTTCATGTTACAAACAAACAAGGAGAGCTTCCCATGACTGAGGTTGAAAAAAAGATACACAAGATGGACCGATCATTCTCTGGAAAAGACAGGCAACTTTCCAACAGTGGTACATTTGAAAGATTTGAATATTAGTATAGAACCACCTGGCTTAAATGAAATAACAGTAGCTATTAAAACTTTAAAGACTGGAAAAGCACCAGGCAACTTAAATGCTGAACTTTTAAAAGCTGATTTCCCCCTTTTCAACAAGAATATTGTGCATCTGTTCTTCACTGCCTGCGCAAAAAACTCCAGGATGAATGGATGAAGATATAATAAGATTGCATTCCCTAAAAGGCAATTTCGGACTGCAATAAATGGAGGGAACTCCACTTGGTTTATCTATAAAGTTCTTGCAAAAGTAATAATTCAACAAATATTGTTGCCCCTGATACCTACCTAAGAAATGAAAGGCGAGGGTTTAGGAAATAAAGGATAAATTTTCCCCATTTAAGAAACATTATGGAAAATTCAATAATGTTAAATATATAAGACTTCATTGATTTTGAAAAGGCATTCGAAGACATCATCTATCCATTTTGAATAAAGTTCTCATTGGAAGACAACATCTTATCCAGCTCAAAAAGTTTCACAATGTTACATGTTTGAATATAACGTCAAAAATTTTGAAATGAAGACTGGTGTCAGACAAGAGGTGCGTGATGTCAGTAACCATCTTCATTATTTCATAGACTGTAGACTGGGTGATGAAGCAAACAAAGTGATCACAATGGGAATGAAGGTGGACTCTCTTCTCTTTAGAGGATAGAAGGTCCAGACGATTTGGCCTGTTGAAGACATCACATCATCATGCAAGAGAAAACATCCACAACTAATCTCTTTTGGTCAACAGATAGGTTTAAAAATAAAGCCTTCAAAATCTCACATGACATTAAATATCCAAAAGCCCTCTCCAATCCTCATCAATAACAATAGCATACAAACCTCAAGGAATTTACCTTGAAACAGCATTGTCCATTAGTGGATAAGCTGACAAAATCCTTCATTGCTGCCCTCTGTTCAACTGGCACAATGGGTAGTAAGTAAATATATAATAGTCTGATTGACTCTTTTACCTTTATTTATGCCATTGTTAGTATCTAGCCCTCAACTAAATTTCTTTAAGCAATCCCTGTCAAACAAAAACCGCCACATCTAGCCCTAAAGGGAAATATCTCCTGTTATTTTCTTTCAATGATGATAACAAGATTCTCAGCATAGAGAAAATAGCAAAATATTTTCATTTCATGAGCGATTTACTCCATATTCATATCATTTAATTTTTTATTTGTTCACAAGCCTGTTTGGGTATTGCCATGTTTTCAAATGTACGCTGATTTGAAACTTGTTATTAATGTAATCTTTATTTCATGTATATAATTTTTGTTAGGTTTGATTGAATAGATTTTGAAAAGTCACTTAGTGTACATATGTCTGAAAGCATATGGATTCGACTACAGGTGAAGATACTACTTTTTCTTATCTTGCCCCACCCTATTTCGAAAATGTAATGTAACCGGGTAAAATCATGGAGCAGTTATAACAATAATGATGATGATATCTAGAATCTAGATGTAGATCTAAGCACTACCTAAGGCATCACAAAATGTGATGTAGTAGTAGTAGTAGTAGTAGTAGTAGTAGTAGTACTAGTGATGATAAGTCGTAGAATGAGTAGAAGGAGTAGTGTAGTCGTAGTAGTAGGAGCGAGTAGTAGTAGGTAGTCAGATAAAGACAAGTCGCTGTTTATGTTCAAGTAAGTAATAAGAGGCGAAGGAGATAGTTCATCGTTCCCAATTTGTCACGAAAGAAAGAGTAGTTGTTTCATCGTTTGGAAACTTGTCAACAAGGCAGGATCAGCTGTTTTCATCGTTCCCAATTTTGGAAGAAGAAATGATTGTTTTTCATCTTTCCTAATTTGTCAACAAAAGGTAGTCAGTCACTGTTTCAATCTTTCCCAACTTGTCAACAAAGATAGTTAGTTGCTGTTTATCGTTTCCAATTAAGGCACCAAAAGTAGTCCAGTCATTGTTTCATCTTTCCCAAATTGTCAACAAATGCGATTCAGTTGAAGGTCACAAAGCCACATGCCTCCTTATCTTTCAAACTGTTTTCTTTGTAAAGATTTAGATGTAGATTCTTGCCGTTTCGTTCAGTCACGTCTATGACTGGGCAGTCTTTTGTTTCAGGTTTCAGCAAAAGGTTTGGCAGTGGACGGTTCATGTTTCATCCATTCTTTCTCATCAAAGGCGGTTAATTTTAACATTTTCTTTCATATCTATGATTTTGTATTAATGGGCTTTTCCTTTCACTGTACAACATCAGTTTTAAAATTTAATCACATTTTAAATTAGTGTTATTGATACCATCGTTTGATAGCTTGTGGCCAACGATATCATTGTTTCATCTTTCCAGGGATTTTCTCAGTTTCTTAAAAACCATATACGAATTTCAATTTGTTGAAAATCTTTGTTTGTTTAAATGTTATGTTTCATACAATAGTCAAAGGTACAGAATCAAGAGATTTTCTTCTTGTTATTTTCAAATGGCTTTCTTGTCAGATATGTACACAGTTTTTTATATTCTTGGACAGGTTGTATGTAATTCTAGTATCAAGTTATCTTAAATGATATTAGATGTGGAATGTCACTAAGTGGAGAGATACTTAATTCGTTATATAAATAATTTTATTAGCTTTGTAAATTATTTTATTATTATTATTCAAAGTTATTTTATGTGGTTTAATGGTATTATTTCTTTATTATTACTATTAAAATGGAGAATATTATTATTATATAATGCTATTATTGTTTATTATTTTATAATGTATTAACGATATCTTGTTTATTTTGAATAAATAATTTCAGAAACCTTTTAACTTTGAAAGATGGAAAAATTATTATTTTAAAAATTTTAAATCATGTTATGCTTTAGTAGTAGTAGTAATGCTGCCATGTTATTAAATTCTACTGGAATATGTAATCTATTATGTCGCTCTGTAAACATTTTCTTCTTGTTACGTTTTCAATAAGTTTGTTTTGGTGTCAGGGACATAACTGCATTAGTAGTATGCTATATTATTGTTACAGGTTATTATTATTATTATTATTATTATTATTATTAACATTATTGTTTTATTATTATTATTGCTATTGTCTAGGATTATTAAGGGGATTAAAGAATGTATCAAATTCTTATTATTCTTCTTATTATTATTATATTATTTTCTTATTATTATTTTTATTGTTATTATTATTATTATTATTATTATTATTATTATTATTATTATTATTACTATTATTATTATTATTATTATTATTATTATTATTATTATTATTATTATTATTATTATTATTACTACTATCATCATTATATTATTTAGGGAGGGGCGGTACCTGAAGTGATTTTTTTTGCTTTTTGACTTTAGGTTTTGTTTTAGTATGTATATGAGTGGTGTCAAAATACAGTCATCCTATTTCATTGAAAAGTTTGTAGCGTCGTAGGTTAACGAATAAATCAATCAAAACCTAGTAGTTGTTATTTATTTGTCAATATCTAAAAAGTGACGTCGAATTATTCTTATTATTATTATTATTATCATTTTTTGAAATTATTATTATTAATATTACAAAAAATAATAATTCTCAAAAAGTTATTATTATTAAAAATACGTGACTTCGTTTATTAACATTATTATGAGCCAAATATAATTAGCGTTATTATTATTATTATTATTATTATTAGTGTAAAACTACATTTAGAAAAAGTTATAAAAATTCTATTAGAAAATTATTATTATTATTATTATTATTATTATTATTCTTATTATTAAGTACATCCTTTATTATTATATTATATTCTATCATCATTATCATTATTTTGTCTACAGCAAAGATTGCTTTTACCAGGTTTTACTGGGTGAAAATGAGCGTGCGATAATTTCTATTTCATTGAAAAGTTTGTAGCGTCAAGTTTAACGAATGGGAGGTAACCTCATTAATATCCTCTTTCGAATTTTGTCGATACCTAACGATTTACATCTTAATGAATTTTGAAAAAAACCTACTCATTTCATACGCTTGGCGTCCACGCGTTTCTTGACTTCGTTTTATTAACATTGACCAATTCTATATTGCTAAATAATCAAGCGTTCGGTAAATGTTTGCTGCATATTTTAGTTATTACAACCATTGAGGCAACAAACAAATTAATTTGCTCATTTGTTCTTTCAAGAATTGATTACTGCGATTTTGCAGGCTGGACTTCCACTGACACAAATCAAGAAACTGCAGATAATACAAAACAATGCCGCCAGATTAGTTATGGAAGTTTCAAAAAGAGAACACATTACGCCACTTAAACACCTACACTTCCCCGCATTGACTACAAGATAGCTACAATCACGTACCAATGCCTGCACGAGGCTGACTTTCCAGTCTATAAAAGAGTTAGTTCCTAAATACACCCCGAACAGTGCGCTCAGCGAGCAAGAAAATGATACAAACACCCAAAACTAAACTCAAGACTTTCGGAGATAGGGCCCTACAAACACAAGCACTCAAAATTTGGAACATTTTACCATGGGACGTCCAGTCTGCAGAGTCTTTGAATATACTGAAATTTCGCTGAAGACCCACATCTTATCCCGTGTTCTTGAACTGTATTCATGTTTTCGATCATGATGAAGCAAATGTTTATACACATAGTTATTACAACCATTATATATCAATGGAATTTACAAGGAAAAGTGTTGTCCTTCACTTCCGGTCTGGCATATTGGTGCTGTATTGTTTCAGTCGCAGCTGTACTTTTGAGACTGGAGATACGTAATCTCGTTACTTCCATCACGGCTGTCTTCAACCCGTGTTCTTGGGGAAGCGTTCGATGGCTTACCGTCAAAGGAAAACAGAAAAGCGTACCGTGTTGCCAAAATCATCGGGAAGGTGAATGGAAAGAGATCACCAAATATGAACGCCATCGACGTCATTGCCGAGGAAGAGCAAAGGCGAGAGAAGAGAAACCAAATATTACTGTCATAGATTTATATAGACCTAGATTTCTGAAACGAACCTAGATCACCTCTCTCATGTGGATGTGTTCTACATTTGTGTATTATGGCATTATCTATGGCGTTAAATCGCTTTCTGGGAACTTCTATGTCAACCTCATGATAATTTCATGTATCACTACAGTATCGTATCCGTTTGTCCCTATAGTGTCGAATAACTTGGGGAGAAAATTGGGATGCATTTGCTTTATGTCAGTTGCCGCTTTGGGTTGCATTTGTTTAGTCATCTTTTTCTTATCCTTGAATGTTGATAAGGGGCTATTTACTCTTATCCTTACTCTTTTGGTACTCACATTCATAGACGCATCGTGGGCTGTCGCAATAACATATTTAGTGAACTGTATCCTACTATGCTACGTTCATTGGCCTTAAGCCATGCCATTAGTGTTGCAAGAACAAGTGGAATCATGGCACCATTCCTTATCTCAATTGATAAGGGTAATCTTTATATAAGTTATCTAATTATGACCATTTGTATTGTAGTGACAGGGATTTCGATTCTGTTTCTTACCTGAAACAAGAAAGAAACAAATGGAGGACTCCATGGATATAGCTCGAAGAGACATCCCATCTTCAATGACGATGATTGTCCTGCCTGTAAAGACATTGAAATCAAGCCTGATCAGATTAGCACAACGGACCATTGATGAAGCCAATATAAGGCTTTAACAAGAAGACAGGTGGAGACAGTGGGTAAAAAAGGAGAAGGAGAAAAAAAAGCAGAAAAAGAGAGGAAGGAAGGAGGAGAAAAGAGAGAGAGAGAGAGAGAGAGAGAGAGAGTTAGTAGAGAGAGAGAGAGAGAGAGAGAGAGAGAGAGAGAGAGAGAGAGAGAGAGAAAGAGAGAGAAAGAGAGAGAGAAAGTGAGGAAAGCAGAAGAGGCAGAAGAGAGAGAGAGAGAGAGAGAGAGAGAGAGAGAGAGAGAGAGAGACAGACAGACAGACAGACAGACAGACAGACAGACAGACAGAAAGAGAGAGAGAGAGAGAGAGAGAGAGAGAGAGAGAGAGAGAGAGAGAGAGAGAGAGAGAGAGAGAGAGAGAGACAGAGAGAGAGAGAGAGAGAGAGAGAGAGAGAGAGAGAGAGAGAGAGAGAGAGAGAGAGAGAGAGAGAGAGAGAGAGACAGTACAAGACAGAGAGAGAGACAGAGACACCAGAGTTTTGACATTTCCATAATGTCACATCTTCAGTGGGCCTGCCTCCTTTTGAGATCAATGAGCCTAACGTTAGACCCTTCCTATGCTCGTGTGTCTGGTGACTGGTTTATTATTAGATCTTGTGATCTTTACTGATGATTGAAGTTTTGGGTCATTGATCTTTAAATTTGATCTGGTTTATTTCGCTTGTTTGCTCACGATACAAAAGTCACATAATCATATTTCCTCGGCAATGCAATTTATATTATTCTAAAACTTGAACAATAGTGAAGACGATGAAAATTTCTTAAAACAAAAAATAATAATAGGAATAATAATAATAATTGTAACAATAATAATAATCATACTAATAATAATAATGACAATAATGATAATAATTAGACATTGTAATCAATAATGATCAGTAATATAATAATATCAATAACAATATAATAATAATAGTAATAATAATAATCATTTAACAAACTAATAATAATAATAATAATAATAATAATAATAATAATAATAACAATAATAATAATGATAATAATAATAATAATAACCATTATAATAATAATAATAATAATAATAATAATAATAATAATAATAATAATAATAATAATAATAATAGATAATAATAATAACAATAATAATAATAATAATAACCATTATAATAATAATAATAATAATAATAATAATAATAATAATAATAATAATAATAACAATAATAATAATAATAATAACCATTATAATAATAATAATAATAATAATAATAAGAAGAATAATAATAATAATAATAAGAATACAGATAATAATGATAATGATGATGATGATGATGAGAGAGATGAGACAGATGAGATGATGATGAGGAGAGATGATGATGATAATAATAATAATAATAATAATTAGACAGAGACATTAATAATAATAATAATAATAATGATAATAATAATAATAATAATAATAGACAGAGGAATAATAATAATGAGATGTTAATAATAATAATAATAATAATACATTTTAATGGACCTATACTGACAGATAAAGGAACAAAAGAATGATAGGCAATTTAAAATCTAGATATAAGATATAAATATTTATGACTGATCAATCATCTAGATAATTTCCCTTGAGAGACTCAGAGACTGAGCCTCGTAAATGGATATAAATGCTTTAACAAAGCTACGCTCATAGGGCATGGATATTCTGATCTTGATCTCTCTCTTAGACTTAGATTGAGATAATTGACCTATGTTGATAATATAAATGTTGCATTTTTTGAGAACGACAATGATTATCGGATGTGTTCAACAGCCTTCACTTTCTCAGAGTTTGAATGAATAGACAGTGCCGCCTGGACTCAATGCTGGTTGACAGTTTAGTAGAATCATAAAATTAGCCAAGGATTGGGAAAAGAACAAGTCCTCTTGGGTGGTAGTTTGGCCACACCGACTGAGCCAAACCAATTGATTTAAGATACTTACTTAACAGAAGACACTGGTATGCCAGTGGGCATGTAGGGCAGCAATGAATTTCCATCCCTTTCTTTTCATGGCAAGCGTCTTTATGGAATTCAGGTTTCGCCCGAGTCTTTAATCCCATTCTCTGCTGTTCTTCTCCAAGTTGTTTTTGGCCTGCCACGTCTCCTTTTCCCTTCAGGGGTCAATGTAGGGCAGTGTCGGTGATTCTTCTTTTCTAAAATGTCTTATCCACCTCATCGTCTTTGAGCAGGATGTCTTGCATGTGGTCTATTTTTTGCATTTTCAGAGAAGAGTTAAGTCGTTTGAAATTTTTTTGGCTAAAATATATTTTGGATTGTTCGCAGGCGTTTGGTGTGGAATAAAGATAACTTGTTCATGTCTCTGTCTGTCATCCTCTTGCACAGATCCAAATAGAGTAGAAGAATACAGCTTTTTAGAATTTTTTTGTTTTAACATTTTATTCTTTTGTTTTCCATACATTTTGAATAGTTTGAAGGAGTTTCTTGCTTTGTTTAGACGTCTGTTAATGTCTTTGTCAGCTCCGCTCTCAGACCCGCCTAAATATGTAAATTGATTTGGTTTTTGCATGCTATTGTTATTGATGAGAGGGATTTTGTATATTTAATGTCATTAGTTCAGATTTTGTAAACATTTTTCAAAACCTATGTGTTGACCAAAAAGCTTAGTCGTAATGTTTTCTCTTGCATGTGATGATGTGAGTGTGCCAATGAGCGCCAAATTGCAACAGTCAAAATCTATATCCTAAAAGACCATCAATTCCTCTGTGTTGATCACTGGTTGGGACTCGCATGGGTGTGGCAGAGGTCATATTTTCCTTATTGTTTTGATTCTACTGGTTGTTTGCTTCACTCAAGCTTCGTCTGTTTCATTAAAGCTGAAAATGAAGATGGTTTTGTCTTGTCTTCACTCCTTTTGACTTCCTTATTTATTTCCTGATATTGAGTTGACAATCTTTTCTTCATCTGCTTTTTTATCAAGTATTTTCTTATTAATTTCTTTCTTTTTCAATTGTTTTTACGTGTCATTTGATAGCAAATTCTTTCTTCTTGTGGTTTTTGTTCCTAACGTTGCTTTCATTCTCTAAGCTGTTCGTGTCAAGTTGTCTTCCATCTGCTATTGATCCTTTTCATCATGGAAGTCATCATCCATATCAGTCAGCTCGTGAAATCTATTCTTCAAACTATCATTTTTGGCTGTATTAGGATCTTTAAGTTTATCCATGTCGTATCGTCTTTCCTGTTGTATTTGCTTTTCTCAGTTTGATTTTTTAAATTTGCAACCATTGAAGATGGGTGGTCGTTTCCAACGTCAGCTTTTTCACATCTAGAAGGATTTTTTGGTTCCATTTATAAGAAGAATAACTTGTTCTATCTCTCTATTTGTTGGAACTCCATGTACGCTTACCATTAGATCCATATAGAAACAAAGTTCCATAAATAACAAAATCGTTAGTGTTGCAAAAGTCCAATACTATTTCTCTGTTGTCATTTATAACACC
This sequence comes from Doris montereyensis, assembly GCA_037039925.1. Lineage (NCBI taxonomy): Eukaryota > Metazoa > Mollusca > Gastropoda > Nudibranchia > Dorididae > Doris > Doris montereyensis. The sequence continues at coordinate 129,826 of JAXRKP010001238.1, forward strand.
ACATTTTTCTTTCCCATTGCATTTTCTATTGTTGCACCAACCTTTCATTTAGGTCGCCCATTATAATTTTGTATCATGCTTTGGTATTTTCTCAATTTAGCCGTTAGTTGGTCGTAAAAACCATCTTTGTTTTCGTTTGTTGAGCTGTAACATTGTTTAATCGAAATATGTAAATTCCTTCATTCTTATCTTTATCAATCTGTTGTTAATGAGTTTCCATTCCATTATATTTTTTCTTTCCTTTCTTCAATATAAGTAAGGTTGAGTGTTGGTTATCATCCGTTGAGAATAGAGAAAGTTTTCACTTGAGTTTACTTTTTATCTTTCCAGCTCTTGTCCACCTGCATTCACTGATGCCTAGAATACATAAACTAGCACCTCATTTCTAATGTTATCTCTAATTTTCCTGCGCTGTTCATCGTTCTAACATTCCAGAAGAAAGTCCATCGTGAACAGAACTCTGTTCCTGATCAGTAGTTGTTTGCTTCATACTGTCATTCTAAAAAGTATCTCTGGAAGTCCAGTGTTCTCTCTTCCGTTGTTATTTTCCTTCATTGCTGTTTCTGCAACAAGATGTTTTGATAGGCTTTTCCAGCCACGCCCAACGCCCAGACTTGGAGGGCCAGGATATATTTTTGGAGGTTGCTCAGGGCCAGTTGCTCTGAGCTATAGAGTCTGTACCCTTGGTTTGAGATTGAGTTTCCTCCTCCAGGTAAACCGATTTTACTGAGCTGATGGGTTTTACCTGCTCGGGGGGTTATAAAGGCTTTTCTCTGTTTGCCTACACTAGGCATTTTACCGATCCTATTGGGGTATTTTGTAAGGACTGAGATAAGATATCTTTATTGATCCTTAAACAGGAAATCACATGGTGTTTGTTGACATAATGCCTCAAATATATCAGAGTTTGCATTTCGAATATAGACTTAAGACCCGCATCTTAATCTTTTCTATCGGTCTAGATAGATCTAGAATCTAGATATGTTTCTAGTATCTTACATCAAATTTGTTTTTCACTCAAGTGAACAAAATTATCTGCTCCAGTTGTAGTAAGGGCTTGAATGGAAGTGTCATCGTTTGTGTATATAGAAAACAAGACAGATGCTAACACTGTACCTTGAGGTGCACCCGTGTTAGTGATAGTATTAAAACAATTATACTTCTGATCTCACTCAAAACATACTGGCGTCTTCTGTGTCAGAAAATATATTCACCATAGAGTTGTACATTGCCTATTCCCATTTCTAACCATTTAATTTGGGTATAGGCACTGGCAAAAAATCCACAAAGAAAGGCAAGGCAGGCGATTAACAAGTATCCAACAGTGATGAGGAACAGCATGAGTTTTCACATTTTATTTTGCACTGTATGTGAGGGAGTAAATAATACACACTGGAATAAAACAATATCTACAATGTAAAGGCAAACAGCTACGTCAAACATTGTTGATCTGTTTGCAGAGTGAATGGTAGTTTTGATGTAAGATACTGACACTAACGGATAGTTTCAGATGGTGTACTAGCTTCGAATCCATGGGCATACATAGTAAGCATTTCTCTGCTGTTTGTGCTGCTTAGATAAAGCAGATAGACACGTTGTGAACACAACGTTCCTCCCCGAGCTTTTAACCTTTCAGGATAACGACCATTGGCCATCCATCTAGGTGCCTGGCCATGTGACGCCCGTAGTAAAGATCCTTGGCCGTTGAATTTATAAACCTGTGTGGGACACATATGTTTGGCGTCACTTAACTAACATACTTTCCACGTCTGTGGGGACAGATGCTTGGCCTCACTAACTGGCATCCTTTCCACGCCGGTGGGGGACACAGATGCCAGGCGGCCCTAACTGGCATTATTCCCACGTCTGTGGGGGACACAGATGCCTGGCTTTACTTACTGGCGTACTTTCCACGCCTGTGGAGGGACACAGATGCCTGGCTTTACTTACTGGCGTACTTTCCACGCCTGTGGAGGGACACAGATGCCTGGCTTCTTACTTACTGGCGTCCTTTCCACGCCTGTGGAGGGACACACAGATGCCTGGCTTTACTTTCTTTCCACGCCTGTGGAGGGACACAGATGCCTGGCTTCACTAAACGGCATTCTTTCCACGCCTGTGGGGCCAGATGCCTGGCTTCACTAACTGACATCCTTTCCACGCCTGTGGGGGACACACATGCCTGGCTTCACTAACTGACATCCTTTCCACGCCTGTGGGGACACAGATGCCTGGCTTCACTAACTGACATCCTTTCCACGCCTGTGGGGGACACAGATGCCTGGCTTCACTAACTAGCGTCCTTTCACGCCTGTGGGGGACACAGATGCCTGGCTTCACTAACTGACACCCTTTCCACGCCTGTGGGGACACAGATGCCTGGCTTCACTAACTAGCGTCCTTTCCACGCCTGTGGGGGACACAGATGCTTGGCTTCACTAACTGACATCCTTTCCACGCCTGTGGGGGACACAGATGCCTGGCTTCACTAACTGACACCCTTTCCACGCCTGTGGGGGACACAGATGCCTGGCTTCACTAACTAGCGTCCTTTCCCACGCCTGTGGGGGACACAGATGCCTGGCTTCACTAACTGGCGTCCTTTCCACGCCTGAGAGGGGGACACAGATGCCTGACTTCACTAACTGACATCCTTTCCACGCCTGTTGGGACACAGATGCCTGGCTTCACTAACTGACATCCTTTCTCCGCCTGTGGGGACACATATGCCTAGCTTCACTAAGTGGAGTCCTTTCCCCGCCTATTGGGGGACCAGATGCCTGACTTCACTAACTGACATCCTTTCCACGCCTTTGGGGGGGGGACCAGATGGCTGACTTCACTAACTGGCGTTCTTTCCACGCCCGTGGGGGACCAGATGGCTGACTTCAGTAACTGACATCCCTTTCCACGTCTGGGGGTGGGACACAGGATGGCGGACTTCACTAACTAGCATCCATTCCACGCCTGTGGGGGGGGGCAGATGCCTGTCTGAACTAACTGGACATCATTTTCCACGTCTGAGAGGGTGGGGTGACACAGGTGCCTGGCTCACTAACCGACATCCTTTCCATGCCTGTGGGGGGACACAGATGCCTGGCTGCACTAACTGACATCCTTTCCACGCCTAGTGGGGGTGGAGGGAGGGGACACAGATGGCTGGCTTCACTAACAGACATCCTTTCCACGCCTGTGCGGGCGGGGGAGCGGGGAGGGGGACACAGATGCCTGGCTTCACTAACCAGCGTCCTTTCCCCGCCTGTGGGGAACACAGATGCCTGGCCTCATTAACTGGCATCCTTTCCACGCCTGTGGGAGACGTAGATGCCTGGCTTCACTAACTGGCATCCTTTCCACGCATGTGAGGGGACACAGATGCCTGGCTTTACTAACTGGCATCCTTTCCACGCCTGTGAGGGACACACATGCCTGGCTTTACTAACTGGCATCCTTTCCACGCATGTGAGGGGACACATATGCCTGTCTTTACTAACTGGCATCCTTTCCACGCATGTGAGGGGACACATATGCTCGGCTTCACGAACTGTCATCTTTTCCACGCCTGTGAGGGGACACAGATGCCTGGCTTCATTAACTGGCATCCTTTCCACGCCTGTGGGGGAGGCAGATGCCTGGCTTCGTTAACTGGCATCATGTCCATGCCTTGCTGGAGGCAGTCATAGAATAACGTACGGGTTCAGATTTGGAATTAGATAATGTGACAAACTATGTATTTCTTGCTTTATATCTGATGTACTGTTTTGACCACATGGGCGCCAATATGTAAAATAAGATAATATAAGATACAACTTTATTGTAAAAGAAAGGGCATATTGTTTGTGTTACAATATTTTCAATACAGTATTAAATACAGGACTTTTTAGTACACATAAATCGGCATACACAATGTTTACGTACAATTAAGCATTATGTGATTAAATATGAATAAATAACAAAGAAAACAATTAACATTTTATTAATATATGTAAACCTAATCAGGGCAATGCATAATATTCAATAGAGCGGTAATGGAAATGAAACTGGTGATGGTAGTGATAATACCTTTACAGGTGATAAGAATGATCTTTTATATCTCTATTTATGGCACGAAAAATAAATGGGTCTTTTGGAGCCTTTGACCATTTTGATTTGATGTATTAACGGGTGATGTTAATCTGTAACAATGGCTTTAATTTTGCCCAATGTCAGCAGCAAAGTTGAATACTAGAGCCACCAGGCTGCATTTCTATCATCGTGCCCCTCCAAATCCTTTATCTGTCATGTAAGAATAAACGATTGTGTGTTTAATGTTATGATCGGGAGACATTTTTCAAATGTGAAAAGATAGCAATAAAGAGTATTCGTATACATATTCAAGGCATGTTTGTTGTCTACTTAGCTCTCTGCGTTTTTCTCTTCTCGTTATACGCTGTATTATAAAACAACAACCGCATAGCCTTTCGAGGACGAGGCAAAAACTCGTCGAATTCATTTTTAAATATTTTCTTTATTTCTTTTAATGACAGCATTAAAGCATAGAAAATGCTAGGACAGGGCATCCGGGAGAATGACCATCACGGGCATCTAAACTCATACAACGAAATGTATAATGAGAAATGATAAAGAAAGGAAGAAAAGAAAGACTAAGGAGACCTTCAGACAGAGGCGAGTGAATAGAGGAAAAATAAGAAAAAAAAGAAATAGAAGCAAAGAAAGAAAAGAGGTGGTTTATGGATTAACTCAAAAAAAGGAAAGTCATCGCGTGTCTTTATCTACCCACAAGGTATTGAGGAGAAAACACTCATGACTGCAGATGTATAGAAATTTAATGTTAACCAGAGCCCTTCCAGCACAGCCAATAGCGTTATAATGTATTAAGTTTTTTTTTCTCCTTCTTCTTCTTCTTCTTCATCGGGATGTAGAAAACTCCTACAAGGGAGGGCAGGTCTACATTGTACAATTTTAAAAAGATTGATCCCATCCATGCAAGGGACATGTTGGAAGTGAAGCAATGACACAATGTAATATGAAAGCCCCATTGGAACAGAGGCAAGACAAATACAAGGAATAGACAGAAACAATTCCTGGTCACCATGAGGACTGAACCACGACCTCTGCGTCGGCACCTATCGCCTCGCCATGAAAACAAAGTGTACTACCTACGCTCCCATGGTG
>JAXRKP010001238.1:140000-149834 GCA_037039925.1 Doris montereyensis
TCAAAATCTTGAATCTGCCAGAACAGATTGATGGCATGCTAATGTTGGTGGGCATTATTTTGCCTTGAAAGTTTTATTCAAAAAGAAAGAGGTTCTTTATCTATCTGTGGGATTGAAATTCTCCCCTCAGTCTCTTCATTTTCTATATAGTCACTTCTTTCTCTTTTCTTCAGTTTATTCCACTTGTGGTGTAATGGTGCTCCATTTTGCCACTGGATCAACATATTGTCTTTCTTCTGTCTTCCAAGGTTTAGGTGCCTGATTGTGATTCCATTGCTGATAGATATTGTTCGCATTGCTCCTGAGGCTTTGATTTTGGACCACTCTGATCTTTTGAATGTTGGATGTTGCTGTGGGTTCCCATGCTACTATCCCATATTCTGAAGTGGGCGAAGCTTTTTTCAGTAGTGCACTTCTTTTTACTACTTTCTCTTGCGTTTTTCGCCATGTGGTTTCCAGGTCAATCTTTGCGTTCTCCAGAAATCGTGTTCCTGTTTTCAGTTTGACGTTAGATATTTATAAAGAGGCTGAAGACTAATTGGTTGTCTGTTGGCATTTACAGACATGTACCATTTCTTTGTCCATTTTCAAGTAGATTCAATGTTATCTGCATCTTTCCAATGACCTTTATTCTGTTCTCTCTCTCTCTCTCTCTCTTTCTCTCTCTATATCTCTCTCTCTCTCTCTCTATCTCTCTCTCTCTCTCTCTCTCTCTCTCTCTCTCTCTCTCTCTCTCTCTCTATCTCTATCTCTCTCTCTCTCTCTCTATCTCTCTCTCTCTCTCTCTCTCTCTCTCTCTCTCTCTCTCTCTCTCTCTCTCTCTCTCTCAGCTGTAAAGACCTTGTCTTCTCTCTCTCCCTCCCTCTCTCTATCTCTCTCTCTCTCTCTCTCTCTCTCTCTCTCTCTCTCTCTCTCTCTCTCTCTCTCTCTCTCTCTCTCTATATATATATATATATATATATATATATATATATATATATATATATATATATATATATATATATATATATATCTCTTATTTTGCTCTCTCTCTCCCCCTCCCTCCCTCCCTCCCCTCTCTCTCTCTCACGCTCTCTCTCTCTCCCTCTCTATATATCTCTCCCTCCTCCTCTCCCTCCCTCCCTCCCTCTCCCTCTCCCCTCTTCCCTTTCTCTCTCTCCCCATCTTTCTCTCTCCTCTCATCTCTCTCTCTCTCTCTCTCTCTCTCTCTCTCTCTCTCTCTCTCTCTCTCTCTCTCTCTCTCTCTCTCTCTCTCTCTCTCTCTCTCTCTCTCCTCTCTCTGTTTCAACGTAAACTCACCAGCATTCCTGCCATCATCCCCGCCTCTACCATTCCAAGCTATGCCTCCTCCTAACCCGCCAGTGTGACTGCGCATTGAGGCACATAGCAATATCGCCCGTCTCCGATTGGACTAGGTTTCGATCCATCTACCTGGACTGGGGTAGATTGTAATCGAAAAAAAGTCGAGAATATGTTTCAACCGTTGGGGGTCTTGAACGCCCGACCTTTTGGTTGAGAGGCCGATACCTTTTTACCTCTGGAATACCGAGTCCCCAACAAACATAGTAGTAAAATTCGTTTTCCCTCCTACATAGTGAGGCTGTGGATGAGACTAGTGACATGTTTACAAAGGAACAAATCATTGAAAATACTCAAAACCAAGCTGATAGTCTTTGAAAACGTCTTTTCGGTGAAGATCTTTGAAACGGCTTTTGCAAACTCGGATATAAAGGGATAGACAATTAATGATATTCTAAAACACAGTGGATCACAAAGTTTCTCCCATTCGTTCTACCCTCTAAAGACTGTGAAGAAGGGTCATAGCAACAATAATTAGAAAATACACGATTGTTCGTGAAAAAAAACCAGGAGTTATTGAAAAGTTAAAATCACATTGTTTATCTCCTAAAGCCATTCGATTAACTTAATTCAATTTTTATTGTATGTAAAAAGTAAATTATGTCTTGTTAAAGATTTATTCAAACCTTACAACTCTTTCACATCATTTTATTCAATTTTCTTTCACAAATTCCTTCAAATGAATATACTGTCCATATTGTTAAGGATCATAAAAAAGTTTGAAAAATGAACCCATCAATCTGTTTCAGGAGCACAATTTTGAAATGAAAAAATATCACGAAAAAATTACATAAATCGTCTGAATTGTGGGACCAGTTTTTTAAATATTTAAATACACGTCTATGTATTTCTCTAATGCTGTTGACGCTTTTTGATATTTCAATTATTTGTTTGATTTGTTTGTGACAAACACGACCAAGGCAAAGGCTACATTTATTCAATCGATTTACTATGTAAGATAAGTATTTAATATGCATGTTTTCCTTTTGGTATTTTCATGAAAATAAATCTTCCAATTGTTTTCGTTATTTTATCAAATAAGATATAATTACACAATTGTGAAACGTCTCTGGGAGGAGTTCAACAATTACTGATAAAATTGATCTTCAAAATCATCGACAACACGTGGAAAGTTTGACAGGACATTTAGGTAAGGTTTTGTTTTTATTATATTTTGGTGTTCCGTGATAGGTTTACCATTCAGATCGATTAACACAATGCACTTGTCTTTGTATTCATGGATATTACCAAATACCAAAGCTGTTCCTTTCTTTTCCTTGACCCTACAGATAAAGCAACCATTGATTACCTTTTGGAGCAGGTAGGTGGCTGTGGCCTGTACCAAGTGTGCTTGTACCTATTCTCTTTGGACCGATCATACCTGTTGCATGGTCTATGATGTTTATGGCTTTTGGTGCCTACGATTCTGGATGGACATGTGAATCTCATTTACACACCGATGCAAACTTAACAATGGTTAAAACAGACCAAGGGCAAACCAAAGATATTTCTTTTCTACCGGATTTAGAAAACAAAATTTGGAATACATCGTCTTCCTGCATAAATCATTCCCTCTGTGACAATGTCATCTACAACGATGATTCGACTACCATTGTGACTGAATGGAACCTTGCATGTGAGAATATGTACGTTATCTCTTCTATCACCTCTCTACAGATGGGAGGAGTCCTTGTGGGCAATATCTTAGCCGGCTATTTAAGCAACATCATTGGTAGGAAACCTACCCAGTACCTTACACTTGGCTTCCACGCATTTTTGAATTTGGTTGCCATGTTTTCGGTAAACTGGCACATGTTTGCTGTCTTAATATTTTTTATAGGAATAACGAGTGGATCTTTGATGGTCAATACTTTCTTATATCCTGTGGAGTTTGTTACAAGAAAGTGGCGAAGCGTTGTCGCGTCAGTACCAATGTGGAATATTGGGAGTCTGTTGTTTTCAGTCACTGCCATGCTTTTGCCAAACTGGAGATACATGCTTCTAGCTACTACAATTGTGACAGTTGTCTTTATTCTACCAGTGTTCTGGGTTCCCGAAAGCATTCGCTGGCTTGCAGTTAAAGGGAAGCGGGAGAAAGCGTACCGTGTTGTCAAATGGATTGGGAATATGAATGGAAAGGAGCTGCCTAATATGGACGTTATTAATGTGATTGCTGAAGAAGAGCAAAAGCGAAAGAAAGAAAATCCAAGAATTCACGTCATAGATTTGTACAGACCTAGATTTCTGAAACGGACACTGATTATTTCTCTTATGTGGTTTTGTTCTTCTATCGTTTATTACGTTATCCTTTTCAATGTGAAATCCCTTTCAGGAAATTTCTATGTCAATCTTATGCTTATGTCTTGTATTTCCACAATTGCGTTACCGTGTGTCCCGATATTGTCGAATTATGCGGGAAGAAAATGTGGATGCATCTGCTTTCTTGGACTTGCTGCATTGGGCTGCTTTTCTTTAGTTTTGCTGCATTTTTCGTCACTAGATATTGATAAAGGATTAGCTAATCTCATTCTTACTCTATTGGTAGCCCTTGTTATAGACGGCGGATGGTATACCGTCCAGAATTATACCATAGAACTGTATCCCACACCATTACGTTCTTTTGGCTTAAGCCATGCCAATTGTGTCTCAAGAATAGGTGCTATGATAGCACCATTCTTTATCTCAAAGGATGAAAGCAGTCTATATATAGCTCATATCCTTATGACCATTTTATTATAACGACAGGGATTTTTACTGTCTTCCTGCCAGAAACCAGAAAGAAACAGATGGAAGATAGTATGGAGTGTAACCGAAAGACACAGCCAAGCGCCATAGAAAGATATCCTTCCGTTGCTGATGAGACTGAAATTTAAAGTGATGCAATTTCGAGAGACGTTTTCGCTGTTAGATTCAGGATAAATTGTATTATGAGACTCGCGCACAGGAGATAGTAAATATCTACAAAAGATGTGCTATGAAAACCAGAGTATTGAAAACTTTTGAAAACGGTTCAATTTATCTTCCTGAAGTTTAGTAGCAATAATATAAGAAGCTTGTTTTCCCTTTTTTACAGTAACCGTTACTCTAATACACATGAAATGTTGTATAACGCTGTTCTATGTAAATATTTTAAGATATCTCTTCGGATTTTGGGACTTTTAGAAATCTATTTTAAATCCAACACAGCTTAAGATTGGGACAAAATATATCTTAGTTCGTTGTCCAAAGCTTGTCAAGAAATAGATTTAGACAAAGAGACAACACTAAATTAACTATACCAGGGCACTGTCTGTCATCCGTACATGGGCAGGAGCTTTGGGATCAAATGCTTGCTCATGGCGTGGACAAGAGTTTTTGCTTCCTTTGAAGAGAGGATCTCTCTGAAATATAATTCTGCATGATCATTTTTGTCTTATAACTGCTCTATTAAAGATTACTTCATATTGTGTATTGCTTATAGCCATGTAAATCTAAGTTATAAAATAGATAAATTATTAAATAAATTTTGTCAGATATTACAGCCCTTGGCACTTGTTTGCATTTATATCGCTTTATGTTTGATTGGTTTTATATTGTACATAAGCGTTTGATATTTCATTCATTAAAAAAGATAGACTAGCATTCTTTACTTGTGAGGAAGATACGGTTTGAACAGGCACCGGCATCTGAATAAGGACTAATTTTGGCATTAATTATTATAATAAGTATTTTATTGCTTCTTTTTTTCAGGCACCATTGATATGTTGTCAAATACTTTACAGCTACTTATACACACACTTAGATACATGTACACCAGAAACAAACAAATCTAAAAATGGAACTGTTAAAAAACGTTGAGCTATATTTGACTTCGAATACCAGCTGCGACTAATTATTGATGTTGGCTTGCTTATTATTCCCAAACGAGGTTTTCAATAATTGCCACGACCTCGTGCGGAGATACACAATGTGTAGTATGATGTCTGCCTGTACATATACCCCTTGTCATTTATTAGCTCCGTCAATTATTCTCGCCATATACACGTAATTACAAACTGACATATACTGGCGCTTCCTTCTCATGCTCTTCCAACTCAAACCTTTCCAGTAAGATAGCAATAGGCCTCACACTAACAAAATTTCACTTAGTAAAGACCACTGCTAAATTTCGGATAGTGGCGAAGGACACTCCATTAGGGAGTTGGATAGTGGGTGGCCTCCCTTGGACTCCGAATGGCAATAGGTTGTGGCTCGACCTCGCATAGTTGGAGTCGAGACACTTCCAACATCCACGGGATCTAGGAGTTGACATAACCACCAGCATGTTTATAACGCTCAACCATATTCATGGACTAAGACGCAATTACAAACATACCATGAAACAAGATGTCGAGATAATGTAGCTCGACAATCATAATTTAATTTGTTAAAATATTTGTATATTCATGTATTTATTTAGATTATATGATATTGATGTCTTTTTGTACTTTTTTTGTATGTATATTATTTTTATTTATTTATGGTTAATGTTTTCATTTTTCTTTTAGTTAAGCAACTAACCCTAAAGATTTAACGATTTAAAAGACTTACTTTCTTTTTTAAAACACGCGTAACTAACATAATATAATTTCCTTATATGCTCAAATTATTTAAACTAAACCAACAAGCGTCACCTAGATAGGAGGCCGGGAAAAATTTAAAAAAACAATGCCAGAGACCTGTGAAAGAGCAGGGGTGGGGAGGGCTGCTACAAGAAGGGTAAACCGTTGGAAGCGTTTGCTTTATGTTATTTTCTTTTCATTTCTTTACTTGCATTTTTTTCGAAATGTATTTTTTTCACACTACAAATTCTATTTCCTCCGTCATTTACAGACCTATTTGTACAATATTTCGTACACAGGATCCTCTCGTCAATGTTATTAGAATGAAGTAGAATTTTTTTTATACCTTGTAATCTTTTGAGAAAAGAAATTTTAGAAATAAAAATGCCATTTTTATATAGATCAATGCTATTTTCAAAAATTGATGAAAACAAAAGTATTTATAATATCTAAAACACCCCATGTCACTCTTTAGATATTGAAAGAAAAAAAAAAAAACGATCTGCACACGCTTTGAGCGATTTTATTCATAACTAAGAGAGGAGATAGATTTTGAAAATTGGGTCAAAATTCCGAGATGGTGGCCGTTTCCTTTGGCAACCAAAGACGCTACAAACGTTTCAAGGATTATAGGATTATGTTTTGATAGTAACTTATAAATACTACTAACATCAAAACCCTAACTCAAAATTTATAAAAAAATTACTTCATTCCCACTGAGGAGAAAAGCCATCGAGAGGTGCATTATCTAAATATACTGAAGATACTCATCTCCTCCCGAGTGTAGTAAGAGTCGTGGGTTAATACATTTATGTTTCGACCCAGTAAAGTACAGACAGACGGAAGATCTCGAATAACCCCATCCCTGAGTATATATATATATACTCCATCCACATAAGGATTTTATTCCATGGGGTTAAATTACCCTGTTATTGCTAATAATATCAATTAAAGGGACATAATTACCCCGTTATTGCTAATAATATCAATTTTAAAGGCTAATAATATCAATTTAAGGGACATAATTACCTCAGCTCACCCCAAGCTACGACACCACAGTGATATGTAATCACAACAATAATAAGACGCCATAGTCCATATCTCATTTTTAACAATGACAAAATAAAATAGTGCTTCAACTTGTATTCCTATCCGTGTATGGAATTTGAGTAATGATTGATACATTTAATGAAAATTGCCTTCTTTATAGCAGGTCAACAGGGCCATTTTGTATATTCAAAAGTAATGAAATAAACAAGAGATTAAAGGAAGCAATCAACTGCAATACGAACAGGGTGTTTTATAGATTCACAATACAGTTGGTTTAGTTTTCATTTATTCAAATTGCTTTTGAGCAGTTCCTTCATTGTGTTATTCCTCGTGTAATGTCCATCCATCTGGGGGAATGAGTCAATGAACTGCCTGGTTGCTTCCTTTCCAACCTCAATCTCCTGTAATCTCGGTCCATAATATCTTCTTCCTAGTTCTGTTCCTGCAGCATTGGAATCGAGCCCTTTGCGTAGATCTATTTATAGCATTTTAGTTTGACAAAGTCAAGTTCTCAAGGAGTTTGATGAGAGCATAAGTCAAAGAGAATTGGTAGCGTGACTATTCATTGTCTTTCGCGTCTTTTTCTTTGCAGCCAATAACTTTCAACAGAAGGTCTCGTTGATATGCAATGTCTTCAAATTCCCAAAACTCATAAAAGTTCTCCAGGTGTTCTTTCCTTGGGAACCTCTGTTAACAATTGAGTGGACAAGACTGTCCACAACCACGCTTCATACTTTTCACCTCTTTTCATACGCCTTTGCTTGCTTGTCTGATAGGCGCGATCGCTTGTCTTGTTCTTCTTTGAAACATTTCTCTTTCAGTGACTTCATTTCCTTTCCGTTTCCCCAATACCTTTTAATTTGCCTGTACACGTTGCTTCGTGGTCAGTTTGTGCGTTTTGAATATATGCCTCGATGGATGACGACATTGATGCATTATCAATTAATCCTGATTTAAGATTTAGAATTGAAGGATTGTTTGGAGAAAGGGAATCGACGTCCTGTTTTGACGTTATTATCTTGGCTAATGGCATATATGCTTCTGAATCAAACAAATCTTCACTTTGAGCGATATCTTTGAATTGCCTGACAGTTTCCGAATCAGAGGAATCAATATCCCCTTCCCTAATTTAATTTACGACATAGAGCTTGTTTCGGAGTAAGTACTCAGTCTACGAACTGGAGATGTAGCACTCGCTGGGGCATCACCCAAAGAAAAGGTACAAGCAGTCTACCGATCTCCCCATATAGAAACCTTCACCATGCGGCCTGTTTAAACGATGTAGAATTAAATATGCCCAGGAGAAACCCTGAGATGAAAACCAGATCTGCTATGGCACTTAGTAGCAGCTTTATACAACGATTTTAAAAGTCTGTGTCTCAGAATTACAACGAATGTCATCTGCGCATTGAGCACACGAGAATGCTAGAGCGAAGATGATAAATGACTGGTATGATTAAATTATTACATTTCTGCACAATCAGACGTGAAGCTTAACTTAACCAACCTGTTATTCCTCCAGAAACTTTATCTTCTGTAGTTAACCATCTGAAGCTTCATAACACATTAGACTCAAATTACGTCAAACCTCATTGAAAAATAAGAAGACATTGGCAGGCCAAAGACTTGGCTTCGGTAGGTTGGGATATTTTAAAAGCTGCACATATTTTGAAAGCCTTGCAGTACTATACTTAACATTGCATTTGACACTATATATTTAAAAATATTGAAACATAGATAACAATCTAAGGAAATGTCTACCTGGAGCTCATTTTAGGAATGTGTTGGTTTTTTTTTGGAGTGAATGGCAACAGCCGACATAAAAAAAGACTGATATTCACACTTAAACGAACAGTGAAAAGCTTACACATAGCTCAACAGCAAAAATGGGTCAGATTTAATGCTCCCGTTTTGGCCAATATCCCTTTAAAAAAGCAATACTTCTTACAAAAGTACGAAAACAATATTAATGCCTTATGCAATTCAAAGTTGTACTGCACAGGAGAAGAAACCCAAACAAGTGGTCAACAACCCCATGGCCAGCGTTGCCCGTCATTGGCCTACAACCTAACTACGTGTGTACTACACTTGTAACTATTGGTTCTCGGTATGAACATCCTCCTCGGGCCCCTCAATTTTGTTAAAACGTTTATGTAACTGTGTGGTTAGGCTGTTAAAACTGAAGTTGAAATATTTCTACTAGTATGTCAATGTCACCATTGGAAAGCACTTTTAATGTAAGCATACCTAAATCATCTTTGTACGATAATTTTTACGAAAGTAACGGAGATTTGAAAGTTTTCAGAAGTATCAATTTTTTTGTGTGGAAATGGTAGGTACATTGAGGTGCCTCAAAAAGCTAAAATGAGTGTTTTCGAACAAAATGTCAACAACAATAAAATGCGATTACAAAAACCCCACATAAAAATATCATTTGCGGTCCGTTTTTAAAAGATGTTGATATGAAATTAAGATCATTCTAAGCTGTTCACTATACATTTGACATAAACAAATACGTATTTGAAATAAAAGTCCCGAAGTTGTCAAGATATACAAGATATACATATTTCAGTTTATGAGAAAAAAATAAAAGAAATAATAATATTCCCCAAAATTTCATTTCTGACAAAGACAATGTATTTTTTTTTTGTTCCACGATATTCATATTGACTCATGTAACAAGTGTTTGTTGCAAAAAGACATAAATTACACTTTTTAGTCATAATTAGTTTCTGTATTATAAAAGCAATTGTTTCCAATCTTTTTGAGTGTCATTAAACATTCTGGGCGGAAAAAAGTAACAAATAAAAAAATAAAACAAAGCAAGAACAAATGTTTATGGAGA
>JAXRKP010001239.1:0-149759 GCA_037039925.1 Doris montereyensis
GTCTACTGCTTCATCGCTCGATTGCTCCATCGCTCCATCGCCCAGCGCTCCATCGCTCCATTGCCCCATCGTACCATCACTCCAACGCTCTACCACTTCATCGCTCCATTACTCCATCGCTCTATCGCTCCATCGCTCCATTGCCTCATCGTTTTGTCGCTCCATGCCTACGTCGCTACATCGCTCCATTGCTCTATCACTCAATCGCTAATCGCTCCGTCGCTCCATCGCTCCATCGCTCCATTGCTCATCTTTACATCGCTCCATCGCGCCATCGCTCCATCGATCCATCACTCAATTGCTCCATCACTCCAGGAAGAGAAAATCAAGGACTGAAAAAGCAAATGAAAAAGAAAAAAAAATGACCAAAAGACAAAAAAAGAAGACCAATGACAAAAAACAAGACCAAGGAGACAAAAAAGACCAAAAGACAAAAAAACAAGACCAAAGACAAAAGAAGTCCAAAAACGGACAGGAAAAGCAGACAAAAAGGGAGACACAAGACAAAATAGAAGACCAAAGGCAAAAAACAAAAACGAAGACAAGAAAAGACCAGAAGCACCTGAAGACAAAAAACACCAGAAAAAAAGACCAAAAACAAAAAAGACAAGACAAAAAAAGGGATAAAAAACAAGAAAAAATGAGAGCATATACCAAAAAGACCAAAGACAAGAAAAAGAAGACCAAGACAAGAAAAGACCAAGACAAAAAAAAGAAGACCAAAAAACAGAAAAGAAAGACCAAATACAAGAAGAAGACCCACGACTAAAAAGAAGAACAAAGACAAAATAGAAGACGACAAGATATTAAGGAACAAAGATAAGAAAACCAAACGTCAAGAAAAGACCAAAGACAGAAAATACCAAGACACAAAAAGAACTTCGAAAAACAAAAAGGAAGACCAAATAAAAAAAGACCAAACACAATAAAAAGAAGACCAAAGACTGTCTTGAAGAACAATTTCAGATATGTCTAGTGGTACTACTTCTTTATGTCTGGTAGGTAGTACTTTTTATGTCTGGTAGGTACTACATCTTTATGTCTGGTAGGTACTACTTCTCTATGTCTTGTAGGTACTACTTCTTTATAACTTGTAGGTACTACTTTTTCTGTCTTGTAGGTATTTCTTTCTTTATGTCTGGTAGGTACAACGTCCCCATGTCTGGTAGGTACTACTTCTTTATGTCTGAGTAGGCACTACATCTTTATGTTCTGTTAGGTACTACTTTTTTTATGTCTCGTATGTACTACTTCCTTATGTCTGGTAGGTACACTATTTCTTTATGTCGGGTAGGTACTACATCTTTACGTCTGGTAGGTACTACTTCATATGTCTGTTAGGTACACTTTTTTATGTCTGGTAGGTACTACTTCTTTATGTTTGTTAGGTACAACTTCTTTATGTCTGGTAGGTACTACTTCTTTATGTTTGGTAGGTACTACTTTTTCTGTCTTGTAGGAACTATTTCTTTATGCCTGGTGGAGTATTTCTTTATGTCCGGTAGGTACTATTTCTATGTGTCTGGTAGGTACTACTTCTTAACGTCTGGTAGGTACAACTATTTTATGTCTTGTAGGTACTACTTCTTTATGTTTCTTTTATTATTTCTTTATGTGGGGTAGGTACTACTTCTTTATTATTACTCTTTTGACATGTCTGGTAGGTCCTACTTCTTTATGTCTGTAATATTCGGTATCAAATTAGAGGACGATTGAGGCCGCGTAGTGATATCGAATTATCGAATTAGGAACGATTGAGGTCAAATAGTGATATCAATTAGAGGACGATTGAGGTCGTGTAGTGATATCGAATTAGAGGATGACTCAGGCTGCGTAGTGATATCAAATTAGAGGACGGTTAGAGGGCGTGATGATATCGAATAATAAGACGATTGAAGCTGCGTAGTGATATTGAATTAGAGGACGATTGAGGTCGAGGTAGTGATATCAATTCGAGGACTAGTGAAGGCAGGAATGATATCAATTAGAAGGACGATTGAGGCCCGCGTAGATATCTTGAATTAGAGGACGATTGAGGCGTAGTGATATTGAATTAGAGGACGATTGAGGTCCCGTAGTCGTATACCATTAAAGAACGATTGAGCCCGCGTAGTGATATCGAAGATTAGAGAAGACGATTGAGGCAGCGTAGTGATATTGAATTAGAGGACGATTCAGGCTGCGTAGTGATATCAGCGAATTAGAGGACGAGTGAGGCGCGTAGTGATATCGAATTAGAGGACGATTCAGGCCGCGTAGTGATATCAAATTAGAGGCGGATTGAGGCGTAGTGATATTGAATTAGAGAACGTTTGAGGCCGTGTAGTCATATCGAATTAGAGGACGGTTGAGGTCACATAGTGCTATCGAATTAGAGTGACGATTGAGGCCGCGTAGTGATATCGAATTAGAGGACGATTGAGGCCGCCTAGTGATATCGAATTAGAGGCCGATTGAGGGCGTAGTGATATGGAATTTGAGCCATCGCTCCATCGCTCCATCGGTCCATCGCTCCCATCGATCCATCGCTCTATCGCTCCATCACTCAATCGCTCAATCGTTCCATCGGTCCCCTTCTCCATCACCAATTGCTCCGTTGCTACATCGGCCGATCGTTTCCATCGGCACATCGCTCCATTGTTCTTTCTCCATTAGTTGATCGCTGCATCGCTCCAATGCTTGATCGCTCGATCGTTCCATCACTCATCGCTCCACCACTTCATCGCTGCATTGCCCACCACTTAATCGGTAAATCGCTCCATCGCTCCATTGCTCCATCGCTCCGTCGCTCCATCGTTCCATCGCTCTATCGCTCCATCACTCCATTGCTCCATCGCTCCATCGCTCAATCGTTCGATCGCTCTATCGCTCCATCGTTCCATTGCTCCATCGCTCCATTGCTCCATCACTCAATCGCTTAATCGCTCCATCGCTCCATTGCCCATCGTTACATCGCTCCCATCGCTCTATCACTCCATCGCTCCATCGCTCCATCGCTTCATCGCTCCATCGCTCAATTGCTCCATCACTCCCATTGCTAAAGCGGTTCCAAGAGTGGTTTAAGTGGTTAAAACTTGTTACAGGCGGTTTGAAAGCGGTGAAACCGGTTTGTGCCGTTAAAAGTGGTTATAACAGGATTCCAAGCGGTTTAAAGCGGTTGAAGAAGGTTCAAACCGGTTCAAACCGGTTTAAGGCAGTTGAAACCGGTTTAAAGCGGTTCAAAAAGGTTCAGCTTGGTTAAAGCCGGTTAAAAGTGGCTTAAACCGGTTAAACAGTTACAGCGGTTCAAATGCCGTTGAAACCGGTTACAAGTTGGGTTCAAAGCGGTTTAAAGTGGTTTAAAGCGGTTGAAGCGGATTAAAGTGGTTAAAACCGGCAAAGCGGTTAAAACCGACAAGGCAGGTTAAAACCGGTTTAAAGTGGTTTAAAGCGGTTAAAACCGGTTCAAAGTGGTTGAAACCGGTTTAAAGCCGTTCAAAATCGGTTTAAAGTTATTAAAAAGTGGTTACAGGCGGTTTACAGACGGTTCAAAGTGGTTGAAACAGGTTACAAGCGGTTCAAAGCGGTTTAAAACGGTTGAAACCGGTTAAAAGGTGTTAAAAACGGTTAAAACAGGTTCAAAGCGGTTCAAGGCGGTTAAAACCGGTTTGAAGCGGTTCAAAGCGGTTTAAAGCTGTTAAAAGCTGTTAAAAGCAGTCAAATTGGTTAAAGGCGGTCAAAAAAGCGGTTTAAAGCGGTTTAAACCGGTTACAGAAGTGGTTGAAAGCGGTAGAAAGCGGTTGAAAACCGGTTTAAGGCGGTTACAACCGGTTAAAAGTTGTTGAAACCGGTTTGAAGCGGTTCAAAAGCGGTTCAAGGCGGTTAAACCGGTTTACATGCGGTTACAACCGCTTTAAAGAACATCAAAGACATGAAAAAGTGGACCAAAAACCGACAAAATCGGTTACAAGACAAAAAAACCGGTAAGACGACTAAAAACGGTTCAAAGCGGTTGAAACCGGTTAATAGCGTTTAAAGCGTTAAAAAGCGCTAAGGAAGCTGTAGTAAAAGCTGTTTAAAAGTGGTAGAAAGCGAGAAAGCGGAAGCGGACAAAAATATGTTAAAGCGGTGAACTCGACCATGTGTTTTATGGTTTTGTTCCGATAATGATTGTTTAACGAAGACCATAGCCTGGGGGCGGTCAAACCTTCATCCGGGCAAGCTGTTGTCTGCTCATCAAGGCACTTATGAGAACCGCTTTCGCCATCTCGTCAGCCTGCTAAAAACCCATCCACGTGCAATGAGCAGGTGGGAAAAGTTTACAAGCTCTCAAAACCGGTGTTCTCTTACTGGCCTGTCTGGTCTGTCTGTCTGTCTGTCTGTGTGACTGAGACAATAAAAAGAAGACCAAAAGACAGGAAAAAGACAAACCAAAAAAAGAAGACCAAAAACAAGAAAAAAAGGCCAAGTACAAGAGAAGAAGATGTAAGACAAGAAGAGAAAACAAAAGACAGGAAAAGAAGACCAAAGAAAAAAAAAGACCGAAGACAAAAAAGAAGACCAAGACGAAAAAGACCAGAGACAAAAAACAAGACCCAAGGACAAAAAAAAGACCAAAGACAGACCAAAAAAGAAAAGAGAAGACGAACAGGAAAAGCAGACAAAAAATAAGACCCAAGACAGGAAAGAAGACAAAATACAAGAAAAAAAAAACCAATGACAAAAGAATAACAAAGACAAGAAAGAAGACCAAAGACCAGACAAGAAGACAAAGACAATAAAAGAAGACAAAAAACAAGAAAAGACCAAGACAAAAAAGACCAAAAACAAGAAAAGAAGACAAAATACAAGGAAAAAGACAAAAGACAAGAAAAGAAGACCAAAGAGAAGAAGAGAAGATCAAAGACAGGAAAAGAAGACAAGAGACAAAAAAGAAGACCAAAGACAAAAAAAGACCAAAGACAAAAAGAAGACAAAGACAAAAAAGAAGACCAAGGACAAGAAAAGGTAGAAAGAGGTAGACAGAGGTAGAAAAGCGGTTAGAAGAGGTTAAAAGCGGTTAAAAGCGGTTAAAAGTGGTTAAAAATCGGTTAAAACCAGTTTAATGGTTACAGCGATTCAAAAGCGAATAAGAGCGGTTCAAACCGGTTCAAACCGGTTTAAGGCGGTTGAAACCGGTTTAAAGCTGTTTAAAGCGGTTATAAGCGGTTAAAGCCGGCAAAAAGTGACTAAAACGGTTACAAGCGGTTTAAAGCGTTTGAAACCGGTTGAAACCGTTTAAAACCGGTTTCAAGTGGTTCAAGGCGTTTAAAACCCGTTTAAAGTGGTTGAACCGGTTTAAAGCGGTTCAAAGTGGTTTAAAGTGGTTAAAACCGGTTACAGGCGGTTTAAAGCGGTAGAAACCGGTTTACAGCGGTTAAAGTGGTTATAACAGGCTCCAAGCGGTTTAAAGCGGTTGAAAGCGGTTCAAACCGGTTCAAACCGGTTTAAGGCGGTTGAAACCGGTTTAAAGCTGTTCAAAGCGGTTAAAGCCGGCAAAAGTGGCTTAAACCGGTTACGAATAAAGCGGTTTCAAGCCGTTGAAACCGTTTACAGGCAGTTTCAAGCGGTTTAAAGTGGTTTAACGGTGGTAAAAAGTGGTTGAAACCGGCTTAAAGCGGTTCGAGGCGGTTAAAACCGGTTTCAAGTGGTTCAAGGCGGTTAAAACCGGTTTAAGGTGGATTTGAAACCGGTTTAAAGCGGTTCAAAGCGGTTTAAAGTTGTTAAAACCGGTAACGGTTGAAGGTGGTTTAAAGCGGTTAAAAGTGGTTACAACAGGTTACAAGCGGTTCAAAGCGGTTTAAAACGGTTGAAACCGGTTAAAAGCGGTTAAAAAAGGTTGAAACTGGTTCAATGCGGTTCAAGGCGGTTAAAACCGGTTTGAAGCGGTTCAAAGCGGTTTAAAGCTGAAAAAAGCGGTCAAAACCGGCAAAAAGTGGTCAAAACCGGTTTAAAGCGGTTGAAACCGGTTACAGACGGTTGAAAACGGTTGAAAACGGTTGAAGGCGGTTAAAACCGGTTAAAAGTGGTTGAAACTGGTTTAAAGCGGTTCAAAGCGGTTCAAGGCGGTTAAAACCGGTTTAATGCGGTTAAAACCGGTTAAAGCGGTTGAAACCGGCTAAAAGCGGTTATAACCGTTCGGCCGTTTAAAGTGGTTGAAACCGGTGAAATCGGTTACAAGTGGTTAAAACCGGTAAAAAGCGGCTAAAAGCGGTTCGAAGCGGTTGAAACCGTTTAAAAGCGTTTAAAAAGCGTTAAAAAGCGCTAGGAAGCTGTAGTAAGCTGTAGGAAGTGGTAGAAAGCGAGAGAAAGCGGAAGCGGACAAAAATATGGTTAAAAGCGGTCAACTGGACCATGTGTTTATGGTTTTGTTCCGATAATGTTTGTTTAACGAAGACCATAGCCTGGGGGCGGCCAAACCTTCATCCGGGCAAGCTGTTGTCTGCTCATCAAGGCACTTATGAGAACAGTTCGCCATCTCGTCAGCCTGCTAAAGCCATCCACGTGCAATGAGCAGGTGGGAAAAGTTTACAAACAGGAGTGTTCTCTTATTTTCTGTCTGGTCCTGTCTGGTCTGTCTGTCTGTCTGTGTGACTGAGACAATAAAAGAAGACCAAAGACAAGAAAAGACCAAACCAAAAAAGGAGACCAAAAACAAGAAAAAAAGGCCAAGTACAAGAGAAGAAGATCTAAGACAAGAAGAGAAAATAAAAGACAGGAAAAGAAGACCAAAGAAAAAAAAGACCGAAGACAAAAAAGAAGACCAAGACAAAAAAAGACCAGAGACAAAAAACAAGACCAAGGACAAAAAAAGACCAAAGACAAAAAAGAAGACCAAAGACAAACAGGAAAAGCAGACAAAAAAGAAGACCCAAGACAGGAAAGAAGACAAAATACAAGAAAAAAAAAACCAATGACAAAAAAGAATAACAAAGACAAGAAAAGACGACCAAAGACCAGACAAGAAGACAAAGACAATAAAAGAAGATGAAAAACAAGAAAAGACCAAGACAAAAAAAAGATCAAAAACAAGAAAAGAAGACAAAATACAAGGAAAAGACAAAAGACAAGAAAACAAGACCAAAGACAAGAAGAGAAGATCAAAGACAGGAAAAGAAGACCAGAGACAAAAAAGGAGAAGACCAAAGACAAAACAGACCAAAGACAAAAAGAAGACAAAGACAAAAAAGAAGACCAAAGACAAGAAAAAAGACCAAGGACAAGAAAAGGTAGAAAAGAGGTAACTCTTTATTGCTCTTCATCGGAGCTTATCGCTCTTTATCGCTCTTTATCGCTTTTTACCGCTCTTTATCGCTCTTTATCGTTCTTTATCGCTCTTTATCGCTCTTTATCGCAGCCTATTGCAGCCTACGCAGCCTACCGCAGCCTACCGCAGCCTATCGCAGCCTATTGCAGCCTATCGCAGCCTATCGCCGCCTATCGCTCTTCATCTCCCTTTTCGCTCTTTATCGCTCTTTATCGCTCTTTATCGCTCGTTATCGCTCTTTATCGCTCTTTATCGCTCTTTATCGCTCTTTGTCCCTCTTTATCGCTTTTTTATCGCTTTTTTTATCGCTCTTTATCGCTGCCTATTACTCTTTATCGCTGCCTGTCGCTCTTTATCGCTGCCTATCGTTCTTTATCTCTGTCTATCACTCTTTATCGCTGTCTATCGCTCTTTATCGCTGTCTATCGCTCTTTATCGCAGCCTATCGCTCTTTATCGCAGCCTACCGCTCTTTATCGCAGCCTACCGCTCTTCATGGCCGCCTATCGCTCTTTATCACAGCCTATTGCAGCCTATCGCAGCCTATCGCTGCCTATCGCTCTTTATCGCAGCCTATCGCTCTAAATCGCTCACCGCTCTTTATCGCTCTTTATCGCTCTTTATCGCAGCCTATCGCTCCCTATCGCTCCCTATCGCTCTTTATCGCTGCCTATGATTCTTTATCGATGCCTATGGCTCTTTATCGCTGCCTATGGCTCTTAATCGCTGCCTATGGCTGCTATCGCTGCTTACGGCTGCCTATCGCTGCCTATAGCTGCCTATGGCTGCTGTTCCCTCACTATCGCTGCCTATGGCTGCGTATGACCGCCTATGGCTGCCCATCGCTGCCTATGGCTGCTTAGCGCAGTCTATCGCGCTGCACTATGGCTGCCCATCGCTGCCTGCCTTTATCGCCTATGCTCTTTATCGCTGCCGCTCTTATGTATCCTACGGCTCTTTATCGCTGCCTATGGCTCTTTATCGCTGCCTATCGCTGCTTATGGCCCTATCGCTGCCTATCTGCCAATGGCTCTTTGCCTAGCCTATCGCCTGCCTGTGGCTCTCGCTGCCTATCGCTGCCTATGGCTCTTGCCCATCGCTGTCTATGGCTCTTTATAGCTGCTGCTCTTTATCGCTGCCTATGGCTCTTTATCGCTGCCTATGGCTCTTTATCGCTCATAGCGCTCTTTATCGCGCTGGCTGTCGCTCTTTATCGCGCTGCCTATGGCTGCCTGCCTATCACAGCCTATCACAGCCTATCACAGCCTATCACAGCCTATCACAGCCTATTGCAGCCTATCGCTATCGCCTATCACAGCCTATCACAGCCTATCACACCTATCACAGCCTATCACAACTTATCGCAGCCTATCACACCTATCACAGCCCATCGCAGCCTATCGTTCTTTTTCGCTGCCTATCGCTCTTTATCGCTGCCTATCGCTCTTTATCGCTGCCTATTTATCGTTCTTTATCGCTCTTTATCGCCCTTTATCGCTCTTTATCACTCGCTAGCGCTGTTTATCGCTCTTTATCGCTCTTTATTGCTCTTTATCGCTCTTTGTCGTTCTTTATCGCTTTTTATCGCTTTTTATCGCTCTTTATCGCTGCCTATCGCTCTTTATCGCTGCCTATCGCTCTTTATCGCTGCCTATCGTTCTTTATCGCTGCCTATCACTCTTTATCGCTGCCTATCGCTCTTTATCGCTGTCTATCGCTCTTTATCACAGCCTATCGCTCTTTATCGCAGCCACTCTTTATCGCAGCCTACCGCTCTTTATGGCCGCCTATCGCTCTTTATCGCAGCCTATCGCTCTAAATCGCTCTTTATCGTTCCTTATCGCTCTTTATCGCTCTTTATCGCTCTTTGTCGCTCTTTATCGCTCTTAATCGCTTTTTATTGCTCTTTATCGCTCTTTATCGCAGCCGTTCGCAGCTTGTCGCAGCATATCGCAGCATATCGCAGCCGATCGCAGCCTATCGCAGCCTATCGCAACCTATCGCAAGCTATCACAACCTATCGCAACCTATCACAACCTATTGCAAACTATCGCAGCCTATAGCAGCCTATCGCACCCTATCACCGCCTATCGCACCCTGTCGCACGCTGTCGCACCCTATAGCAGCCTAGCGCAGCCTGCTCGCAGCCTATGCCTGCCTATGGCTGCCTATGGCTGCGTATGGCTACCTATGGCTACCTATGGCTGCTTATGGCTGTCTATCGCTGCCTATCGCTGCCAATGGCTGCCTATGGCTGCCTATCGCTGCCTGTGGCTGCCTATCGCTGCCTATCGCTGCCTATGGCTGCCTATGGCCATGGCTGCCTATGGCTGCCCATCACCTATGGCTGCCCATCGCTGCCTGTGGCTCTTTATAGCTGCCTGTGGCTCTTTATCGCTGCCTATGGCTCTTTATCGCTGCCTGTGGCTCTTTATCGCTGCCTATGGCTCTTTATCGCTGCCTAGGGCTCTTTATCGCTGCCTAGGGCTCTTTATCGTGCTACCTATGGCTATTTATCGCGCTGCCTATGGCTGCCTGCCTATGGCAGCCTATCACAGCCTATCACAGCCTATCACAGCCTATCACAGCCTATCAGAGCCTATCACAGCCTATCACAGCTTATCGCAGCCTATCACAGCCTATCACAGCCTATCACAGCCTATCGCTGTTCATCGCTGCCTATCGCTCTCTATCGCTGACTATCGCTGCCTATCGCTCTTTATCGCTGCCTATCGCTCTTTATCGCTCTTTTTCGCAACCCATCGCTCTTTATCGCTCTTTTTCGCTCTTTATCGGTCTTTATCGGATCCTATCGCTCTTTATCGCTCTTTATTTCTTTTTATCGTTCTTTAGCACTCTTTATCGCTCTTTATCGCAGTCTATCGCAGCCTACCGCAGCCTATCGCTCTTTATCGCTCTTTATCGCTCTTTATCGCTCTTTATCGATCTCTTTCGCTCCTTATCGCTCTTTATCGCTTTTTATCGCTCTTTATAGCTCTTTATCGCTCTGTATTGCTCTTCATCGCTCTTTACCGCTCTTTATCGCTCTTTATCACTCTTTATCGCTCTTTATCGCTCTTTATCGTTCTTTACCGCTCTTGATCACTCTTTATCGCTCTTTATCGCTCTTTATCGCTCTTTATCGCTCTGTACCGCTCTTTATCGCAGCCTTTCGCAGCCTTTCGCAGCCTATCACAGCCTATCGCTCTTTATCGCTCTTTATCACCTTTTATCGCTCTTTATCGCTCTTTATCGCTGTTTATCGCTCATTATCGCTCTTTATCGCTGTTTATCGCTCTGTATCGCTCTTAATTGCTCTGTATCGCTCTTTATCGCTTTATCGCTCTTTATCGCAGCCTTTCGCAGCCTTTTGCTGCCTATCGCAGCCTTTTGCAGCCTATCGCAGCCTATCGCACCCTATCGCAACCTATCACAACCTATTGCACCCTATCGCCGCCTATTGCACCCTATCGCACCCTATCGCAGCCTATCGCATCCTATCGCAGCCTATCACAGCCTATCGCTCTAATATCTCCCAATCCGTCCCCATCCCTGCCCATCCCTCTTTATCGCTGTCCATCCCTCTTTATCGCTGCCCATCCCTCTTTATCGCTGCCTATGGCTTTTTATCGCTGACCCTCCTCTTTATCGCTGCCCATCCCTCTTTATCGCTGCCTATGGCTCTTTATCGCTCACTATCGCTCTTTATCGCTGTCTATGGCTCTTTATCGCTGCCTATGGCTCTTTATCGCTGCCTATGCCTCTTTATCGCTGCCTATTGGTCTTTATCGCTGCCTATGGCTGCCTATCGCTGCTTATGGCTGCCTATTGCTGCCTATGGCTGCCTTTCGCTACCTATCACTGCCTATCGCTGCCTATGGCTGCCTAGGGCTGCCTATCGCTGCCTTTGGCTGCCTATGGCTGCCTATGGCTGCCCATCGCTATCTATGGCTCTTTATAGCTGCCTGTGGCTCTTTATCGCTGCCTATGGCTCTTTATCGCCGCCTATGGCTCTTTATCGCTGCCAAGGGCTCTTTATCGCGATGCCTATGGCTCTTTATCGCGCTGCCTATGGCTGCCTGCCTATCGCAGCCAATCACAGCCTATCACAGCCTATCACAGCCTATCACAGCCTATCACAGCCTATCGCAGCCTATCACAGCCTATCGCAGCCTATCGCAGCCTATCACAGCCTATCACAGCCTATCACAGCATATCACAGCTTATCGCAGCCTATCACAGCCTATCGCTGTCTATCATCGCTCTTTATCGCTGCCTATCAAGACGGATTAAGACGGATTAAGACGGATTAAGACGGATAATGACGGATTAAGAGCGATTAAGACGGATTAAGACGGATTAAGACGGATTAAGACGGTTTAAGACGGATTAAGACGGATTAAGACGGATTAAGATGGATCAAGATCAAGCGCGATTAAGACGGATTAAGACGGATTAAGAGCGAATAAGACGGATTAAGACGGATTAACAGCGATTAAGACGGATTAAGACGTATTAAGACGGGTTATGATGGATTAAGACGGATTAAGACGGATTAAGACAGATTAAGACGGATTAAGACGGATTAAGATGGATTAAGATGGATTAAGACGGATTAAGAAGGATTAAGGCGGATTAAGAAGGATTAAGGCGGATTAAGACGGATTAAGACGGATTAAGACGGATTAAGACGGATTAAGACGGTTTAAGACGGATTAAGATGAATTAAGACGGATTAAGACGGATTAAGACGGATTAAGACGGATTAAAACGTTAAAACGGATTAAGACGGATTAAGATGGATTAAGATAGATTAAGACGGATTAAGACGGATTAAGAGGGATTAAAAGGGATTAAGTGATTAAGAGGGATTAAAAGGGATTAAGAGGGATTAAGAGGTATTGAAAGCGATTGAGAGCGATTGAGAGCGATTGAGAGCGAATGAGAGCGATTGAGAAATGGGGTTTAATGGGGTTCAATGGGGTTCAATGGGGTTCAATTGGGTTTAATGAGGTTTTTATGGGGTTTAATGGGGTTCAATGGGGTTCAATGGGGTTCATTGGGGTTCAAATGGGTGCAAACGGGTGCAAAGGGGTGCAAAGGGGTTCAAAGGGGTTCAAAAGGGTTAAAGGGGTTGAAAGGGGTCAAAGGGGTTCAAAGGGGTTCAAAGGGGTTCAAAGGGGTTCAAATGTGTTCAAAGGTGTTCAAAGGGGTTCAATGGGGTTCAATGGGTTCAATAGGGTTCAATGGGGTTCAATAGGGTTTTATGGGGTTCAATGGTGTTCGACGGGGTTCAAAGGGGTTCAAAGCGGTTCAAAGGGGTTCAAATGGGTGCAACAGGGTTCCAAGTTTTCAAAGGGGTTCAAAGGTTCAAAGGGGTTCAAAAGGGTTCAAAGGGGTCAAAGGGGTTCAAAGGGGTTCAAAGGGGTTCAAATGGGTTCAAAAGGGGTTCAAAGGGTTCGAAGCGGTTACAAGCGGTTAAAAGCGGTTACAAGCGGTTAAAAGCGGTGAGAATGGATTAAAGGGGTTAGAAGTGGTTAGAAGGGCTTAGAAGGCGTTATAAGCGGTTAGAAACGGTTCGAAACGGTTCGAAACGGTTCGAAGCGGTTGTAAGCGGTCTAGGGCGGTAGACAGCGGTCTAAGGCGGTTTAGAGCGATAGGCAGCGATAGGAAGCGATAGGGAACTATAGGGAGCGATAGGGAGCGGTGAAGAGCGATTAAGAGCGATTAAGAGCGAATAAGAACGATTAAGAGCGATTCAGAAGGATTAAGAGGGATTAAGAGGGATTAAGAGCGATTAAGAGCGATTCAGAAGGATTAAGAGGGATTAAAAGGGATTAAGAGGGATTAAGAGGGATTAAGAGGAATTCAGAGGGATTAAGAGGGATTAAGAGCGATTAAGAGCGATTAAGAGCGATTAAGACGGATTAAGACGGATTAAGACGGGTCAAGACGGATTAAGATGGATTAAGAGGGATTAAGAGGGATCAAGAGGGATTAAGACGGATTAAGACGGATTAAGACGGATTAAGACGGATTAAGACGGATTAAGGCGAATTAAGACGGATTAAGACGGACGAAGACGGATTAAGACGGATCAAGCGCGATTAAGACGGATTAAGACGGATTAAGAGCGATTAAGACGGATTAAGACGGATCAACAGCGATTATGACGGATTAAGACGGATTAAGAGGATTAAGACGGATTAAGATAGATTAAGGTAGATTAAAACGGATTAAGACGGATTAAAAGGGATTAGGAGGGATTAAGAGGGAGTAAGAGGGATTAAGAGGGACTAAGAGGGACTAAGAGGGATTCAGAGGGATTAAGAGGGATTGACAGCGGTTGAGAGCGATTGAGAGCGATTGAGAGCGATTGACAGCGATTGAGAAATGGGGTTCAATGGGGTTTTAATGGGGTTCAATGGGGTTCAATGCGGTTTAATGAGGTTTAATGGGGTTTAATGGGGTTCAATGGGGTTCAATGGGGTTCAATTTCATTGGGGTGCAAACAGGTGCAAGGGGTGCAAAGGCGTTCAAAATGGTTCAAAGGGGTTCAAAGGTGTTCAAAGGGGTTCAGGGGGATTCAACGGGGTTCAAGGGGTTCAAACGGGTTCAAAGGTGTTCAAAGTGTTCAAAGGTGTTCAATGGGTTCAATGGGGTTCAATGGGGTTCAATGGGGTTCAATGGGGTTCAATGGCGTTCAATGGGGTTCAATGGGGTTCAATGGGGTTTAATGGGTTCAATGGGGTTCAATGGGGTTGAATGGGGTTAAATTGGGTTCAATAGGGTTCAATGGGGTTCAATGGGGTTCAATGGGGTTCAATGGGGTTCAATGGGGTTCAATGGGGTTCAGAGGGGTTCAATGGGGTTCAATGGGTACAGAAGGGGTTGTAAGGGGTTTAAAGGGGTTCGACTGGGTTCAAAGACGTTCAAAGGGGTTCGAAGGGGCTCAAAGGGGTTGAAAGGGGTTGAAAGGGATTGAAAAGGGGTTGAAAGGGGTTGAAAGGGGTTGAAAGGGGTTGAAAGGGGTTCGAAGGGTTCGAAGGGGTTCGAAGGGGTTCGAAGGGGTTCAAAAGGTGTTCAAAGGTGTTCAAATGTGTTCAAAGGTGTTCAAAGGTGTTCAATGGGTTCAATGGGGTTCAATGGGGTTCAATGGGGTTCAATGGGGTTCAATGGGGTTCAATGGGGTTGAATGGGGTTAAATTGGGTTCAATGGGGTGCAATGGGGTTCAATTGGGTTTAATGGGGTTCAATGGGGTTCAATGGGGTTCAATGGGGTTCAATGGGGTTCAGAGGGGTTCAATGGGGTTCAATGGGTACAGAAGAGGTTGGAAGGGGTTTAAAAGGGTTCGACGGGGTTCAAAGGCGTTCAAAGGGGTTCAAAGGGGCTCAAAGGTGTTGAAAGGGGTTGAAAGGGATTGAAAAGGGGTTGAAAGGGGTTGAAAGGGGTTCGAAGGGGTTGAAGGGGTTGAAAGGGGTTCGAAGGGGTTCGAAGGGGTTCGAAGGGGCTCGAAGCGGTTCAAAGGTGTTCAAAAAGGTTCAAAGGGGTTCAAAAGGGTTCGAAGGGGTTCGAAGCGGTTACAAGCGGTTAAAAGCGGCTAAAAGCGGTTACAAGCGGTTAAAAGCGGTAAGAGTGGATTAGAAGGGGTTAGAGGGTGTTAGAATGGGTTAGACGGGGTTAGAAGGGGTTATAAGCGGTTCGAAACGGTTCGAAACAGTTCGAAACGGTTCCAAGCGGTTAAAAGCGGTCTAGGGCGGTAGGCAACGATCTAAGGCGGTCTAGAGCGATAGGCAGTGATAGGCAGCGATAGGCAGCGATAGGGAGCGATAGGGAACTATAGGGAGCAATAGGAAGCGATGAAGAACGACTAAGAGCGATTAAGAGCGATTAAGCGCGATTAAGAGCAATTCAGAGGGATTAAGAGGGATTAAGAGAGATTAAGAGGGATTAAGAGGATTAAGATGGATTAAGAGGGTTCGACGGGGTTCAAAGGCGTTCAAAGGGGTTCTAAGGGGTTCAAGGGCTTCGACGCGGTTCAAAGGGGTTTAAATTGGTTCAATGGGGTTCAAAAGGGTTGAAAGGGGTTGAAAGGGATTAAAAGGGGTTGAAAGGGATTGAAAGGGTTCCAAGTGGTTGAAGAGGGGTTGAAAGGGGTTTGAAGGGGTTCAAAAGGGTTCAAAGGGGTTCAAAGGGGTTCAACAGGGATCGAAGGGGTTCGAATCGGTTACAAGCGGTTACAAGCGGTTAAAAGCGGTTAAAAGCGGTTACAAGCGGTTAAAAGCGGTAAGAATGGATTAGAAGGGGTTAGAAGGGGTTAAAAGGGGTTAGAAGGAGTTAGAAGCGGTTCGGGTTAAGTTAAAAGCGGTCTATGGCGGTAGGCAACGGTCTAAGGCGGTCTAGAGCGAGTGGCAGTGATAGGCAGCGATAGACAGCGATAGGGAACTACAGGGAACTACAGGGGGAGCGATAGGAAGCGATGAAGAGCGACTAAGAGCGATTCAGAGAGCGATTCAGAGGTATTAAGAGAGATTAAGAGGGATTAAGAGGGATTAAGAGGGATTCAGAAGGATTCAGAGGATTCAGAGGGATTAAGAGCGATTAAGAGCGATTAAGAGCGATTAAGACGGATTAAGACGTATTAAGACGGGTTAAGACGGATTAAGACGGATTAAGACGGATTAAGACGGATCAAGACGGATTAAGACGGATTAAGATAGATTAAGACGGATTAAGAAGGATTAAGGCGGATTAAGACGAATTAAGACGGATTAAGACGGATTAAAACGGATTAAGATGGATTAAGACGGATTAAAGTGATTAACACGGATTAAGACGGATTAAGACGGATTAAGACGGTTTAAGACGGATTAAGACGGATTAAGACGGATTAAGACGGATTCAGACGGATTATGTCGGATTAAGACGGATTAAAATGGATTAAGACGGATCAAGACGGATTAAGATAGATAAGACGGATTAAGATGGATTAAGAGGGATTAAAAGGGATTAAGAGGGATAAGAGGGATTCAGGGGGAATAAGAGGGACTAAGAGGGACTAAGAGCGACTGAGAACGATTGAGAGCGATTGAGAGCGATTGAGAGCGATTGAGAGCGATTAAGACGGAGAGCGATTCGGAGGGATTAAGAGGAATTAAGAGCGATTAAGACGGATTAAGACGGATTAAGACGGATTAAGGCGGATGAAGAGTTAAGATTAAGACGGATTAAGACGGATTAAGACGGATTAAGAGATGAAGAGAGATTAAGGGATTAAGAGGGACGGATTAAGAGGGAATAAGAGGGACTAAGAGGGACTAAGAGGGATTAAGAGGGATTAAGAGGGGATTGAGAGGGATTGAGAGCGATTGAGAGAGTGAGAGCGATTGAGACGGATTGAGACGGATTAAGACGGGTTAAGACGGATTAAGACGGATTAAGACGGATTAAAACGGATTAAGACGGATTAAGACGGATTTAGACGGATTAAGAAGGATTAAAGCGAATTAAGACGGATTAAGACGGATGAAGACGGATTAAGACGGATCAAGCGCGATTAAGACGGATTAAGACGGATTAAGACGGATTAACACGGATTAAGACGGATTGAGACGGATTAAGACGGTTTAAGACGGATTAAGACGGATTAAGACGGATTAAGACGGATTAAGACGGATTAAGATAGATGAAGAGAGATTAAGACGGATTAAGACGGATTAAGACGGATTAAGAGGATTAAGAGGGATTAAGAGGGAATAAGAGGGACTAAGAGGACAAAGAGGGATTAAGAGGATTAAGATGGATTGAGAGCGATTGAGAGCGATTGAGAGAGATTGAGAGCGATTGAGACGGATTGAGACGGATTAAGACGGGTTAAGACGGATTAAGAGGGATTAAGACGCATTAAGACGAATTAAGACGGACGATTAAGACGGATTAAGACGGATTAAGACGGATTAAGACGGATTAAGAAGGATTAAGGCGATTGAGAGCGATTGAAAGAGATTGAGAGCGATTGAGACCGATTGAGACGGATTAAGACGGGTTAAGACGGATTAAGAGGTATTAAGACGGATTAAGACGGATTAAGACGGATTAAGACAGATTAAGACGGATTAAGACGGATTAAGACGGATTAAGACGGATTAAGAAGGATTAAGGCGAATTAAGACGGATTAAGACGGATGAAGACTGATTAAGACGGGTCAAGCGCGATTAAGACGGATTAAGACGGATTAAGACAGATTAAGACGGATTAAGACGGATTGAGACGGATTAAGACGGTTTAAGTGGATTAAGACGAATTAAGACGGATTAACGGATTAAGACGGATTAAGATAGATGAAGAGAGATTAAGACGGATTAAGACGGATTAAGAAGATTAGAGGGATTAAAAGGGATTAAGAAGGAGTAAGAGGGATTCAGGGGGAATAACGGACTAATAGGGACTAAAGGCGATTGAAGAGCGATTGAGAGCGATTAAGGCGATTGGAGGATTGAGAGCGATTAAGACGGATTAAGATGGGTTAAGACGGATTCTGAGGATTAAGAGAATTAAGAGGGATTAAAAGGATTAAGAGGGATTAAGACGGATTAAGACGGATTAAGACGGATTAAGAGGATTAAGACGGATTAAGACGGATTAAAAGGATTAAGAAGGATTTAAGAGGGATTAAGATGGATGAAGAGAGATTAAGACGGGACGGATTAATAGGGATTAAGAGGATTAAGAGGGATTAAGAGGGATTGAGAGCGATCGACGGATTAAGACGGATAAAGAAGAGGCGAATTAAGACGGATTAAGATGAAGGTTAAGACGGATTAAGACGGATTAAGACGGATTAAGACGGATTAAGACGGATTAAGACGGATTAAGACGGATTAAGACGGTTTAAGACGGATTAAGACGGATTAAGACGGATTAAGACGGATTAAGACGGATTAAAGATTAAGACAGATTAAGACGGATTAAGACGGATTAAGACGGATTAAGACGGATTAAGAGGATTAAGGGGATTAAGACGGATTAAGACAGATTAAGAGGGATTAAGACGGATTAAGACGGATTAAGACGGATTAAGACGGATTAAAACGGATTAAGACGGATTAAAGACGGATTAAGACGGTTTAAGACGGATTAAGACGGATTAAGACGGATTAAGACGGATTAAGAGGGATTAAGAGGATTAAGACGGAGAGAGACGGATTAAGAGGGATTAAGACGGATTAAGACGGATTAAGACGGATTAAAGGGATTAAGAGGGATTAAGAGGGAATAAGAGGGATTAAGACGGATTAAGACGGATTAAGACGAATTAAGACGGATTAAGACGGATTAAGAGGGATTGAGAGCGATTGAGAGATTGAAAGACGGATGAAGAGCGATTGAGACGGATTAAGACGGATTAACACGGATTAAGACGGATTAAGACGGATTAAGACGGATTAAGATAGATTAAGGTAGATTAAGACGATTAAGAGGGATTAAAACGGATTAAGAGGGATTAAAGACGGATTAAGACGGAGAGGGATTAAGAGGATTAAGAGGGATTAAGACAGATTAAGACGGATTGAGAGGATTGAGCGATTGACGGATTAAGACGGATTAAGAAGGATTATGGAATTAATCAGGATTAAGATTGGGTTTAATGGGGTTCAATGGGGTTCAATGGGGTCAAGGGTTCATTAAGACGGATGCAAACGGGTGCAAAAGGGATTAAGAGGGATTAAGACGGATTGGACGATTAAGAAGGTGTTCAAAGGTGTTCAAGAGGGATTAAGAGGGATTGAAAGGGATTAAGATAGATTAAGGGGATTAAGAGGGGTTCAAAGGGGTTCAAAGGATTAAGAGGTGTTAAGAGGATTAAGAGGAAGAGGACTAAGAGGGACAATGGGGTTCAATGGGGTTAAGACGGATTATGAGGTTCAATGGTGTTAAGACGGATTAAGACGCGATTAAGACGGATTAAGGCGAATTAAGACGGATTCAAGAGGGGTTTGATGAAGACGATTAAGAAGGGTTCAAATGAGTTTAAAGGGGGTCAAATGGATTAAGAGCGATTAAGACGGATTAAGACGGATTAACAGTGATTAAGACGGATTAAGACGGATTGAGAACGGATTAAGATAGATTAAGGTAGATTAAGACGGATTTAGAATGGGATTATAAGCGGATTAGAAACGGGAAACGGTTCGAAACGGTTAAGAGGGATTAAGGTCTAGGGCGGTAGGCAGCGGTCTAAGAGGATTAAGAGGGATTAAGAGCGATTGAAAGCGATTGAGATAGATTGAGAGCGATTGCAGAGCGATTGAGAGTGATTGAGAAATTGGGTTTAATGAGCGATTCAGAGGGATTTAATGGGGTTTAAGAGGTTTAAAGAGGATTAATGG
The DNA here is from genome assembly GCA_037039925.1 of Doris montereyensis. NCBI lineage: Eukaryota > Metazoa > Mollusca > Gastropoda > Nudibranchia > Dorididae > Doris > Doris montereyensis. The sequence continues at coordinate 19,676 of JAXRKP010001239.1, forward strand.
GGTTCAATGAGCGATTAAGAGCGATTAAGAGGATTCATTGGGGTGCAAAGGGTAACAAGACGGATGCAAAGGATTAAGAGGGATTAAAAGGATCAAAAGGGATTACATTTGTTCAAAGGGGATACATGTTGAATTAAGAAGGATTAAGACGATGCAAAGTGGTTTACAAGGATTAACAAGGGTTCAAAGGGGTTCAAAGGGATTCAAAGGTGTTCGAAGACGGATTAAGAGGTTCCAATGGGTTAAGACGGATTAAGAGTTGAAGAGCGGATACACGATTATGAGGTTCAATGGATTAAACGGATTAAGACGATTAAGACGGATTAAGAGGGATTCAAATGGGATTAACGATGGATTCGATAGATTAAGGGGTTTAAAAGGTTCAAATGGGATTAAGAGGGTTCAAATGAGTTCAAAGGGGGTCAAGAGGGATTCTAAAAGGGGTTCAAAGAGGGTTCAAAGGGATTAAGGGTTCAAAGGGGGTTCGAAGCGGTTAGAGCGATTGAGAGCGGTTACAAGCGGTTAAAAGCGGTGAGAATGGATTAAGAAGGGGTTAGAAGGTCTTGTAGAATTGGGGTGGGGAATGGGGTTATAAGCGGTTCAATTGAGTTCCAAACGGTTCGAACGGTTCGAAGCGGTTGTAAGCGGTCTAGGGCGGTAGGCAGCGGTCTAAGGGGTTTAGAGCGGTAGGGTAAAGCGATAGGGCGATAAAAAAGCGATAGGGGAACTATAAGGGGCGATAGGGGCGGTGAAGAGCGATTAAAGCGATTAAGAGGGGTTCAAAGGGATTAAGAGCGATTCAGAGGGTTCAAATGTGTTTAGTTCAATGAGGGATTAAGAGGGATTAAGAGGATTAAGAGGGGTTCAATAGGGATGAATGGGTTAATGGGATTAAGACGGGTTCAATGGGGTTCAAGACGGTTAAGTGGGGTTAAGAGGGATTCAATGGGGTTCCGTCGGGATTAAGACGGATTAAGACGGATTTAATGGGGGTTCAATGGGATTCATGACGGATTAAGACGGGTTCAATAAGGGGCGAATGGGATTAAGGGGTCTAATGGGGTTCAATGGGTAAAGAAGGGGTTCGAAGGGATTAAGAGGGGTTCGACGGATTCAAAGGGGTTAAAGAGGCTCAAGAGGGGTTGAAAGGGGTTGAAAGGATTGAAACGGATTAAGACGGATTAAAGGGGTTGAAAGGATGATTACGAAAGGGGATTATGTAGATTAAAAGGGATTCGAAGGGATTCGGAGGATTAAGAGGATTCAGAGGGAATAAGAGATTAAGAGGTTAAGAGGGGTTCAATGGGGTTGAAGAGGGTTCAAGAGGGATTGAGAGCGATTGAGAGGGATTGAGAGTGATTGAGAGCGATTGAAATGGGGTTGAAGGGATTAAGAGGATTGAGAGGATTGAGAATTGGGGTTCAATGGGGTTCAATGGGGTTCAATTGGGTTCAATGGGGTTCAATGGGGTTCAATGTCTCTTTTTTTGGGGTGTCTAATGGGGTTCAAAGGCGTGCAAAGGGGTAAAGAAGGGGTTCGAAGGGGCTTCGATGGGGTTCGAAGGCCCAAAGGGGTCAAAGGGGCTCAAAGGGGTTCAAAGGGGTTCAATGATTGAAAAGGGGTTGAAATGGGTTGAAAGGGGTTGAAAGGTGTGGTCTAAAGGTGTTCAAAGGGGTTCGAATGGGGTTCGAAGGGTTCAAAGGGGTTCAAAGGTGTTCAAAGGTGTTCAAAGGTGTTCAATGGGGGTTCAATGGGGTTCAATGGGGTTCAATGGGGTCAATGGGTTCAATGGGGTTAAATGGGTTCAATGTTCAATGGGGGTTCAATGGGTTTAATGGGGTTCAATGGGGTTCAATGGGGTTCAAATAGGTTCAAATGGGGTTCAATGGGGTTCAATGGGGTTCAATGGGGTTCAATGGGTAAAGAAAGGGTTGGAAGGAGTTTAAAGGTTCGACGGGGTTCAAAGGAACTATAGAGCGAAAGGGAGCGGTGAAGAGCGGGCTGATTAAGAGCGATTAAGAACGATTAAGAGAGATTTAGGAAAAGAGGGATTAAGAGGGATTGCGAGGGATTACAGAGATTAAGAGCGATTAAGAGCGATTAAGAGCGATTAAGACGGATTAAGACGGATTAAGACGGGTCAAGATCGATTAAGAGGATTAAGAGGGATTAAGAGGGATCAGTGAGTGTTCAAAGGTGTTCAAAGGTGTTCAATGGGGTTCAATGGGGTTGAATTGGGTTCAATGGGGTTCAATGGGGTTCAATGGGGTTCAAAGGGGTTCAATGGGTTCAATGGGGTTCAATGGGGTTCAATGGGTTCAATGGGGTTCAATGGGCTTCAATGGGGTTCAATGGGGTTCAATGGGTTCAATGGGGTTCAATGGGGTTCAATGGGGTTCAGTGGGGTTTAATGGGGTTCAATGGGGTTCAATGGGGTTCAATGGGGTTCAATGAGTAAAGAAGGGGTTCGAAGGGGTTTAAAGTGGTTCGACGCGGTTCAAAGGGGTTCAAAGGGGCTCAAAGGGGTTGAAAGGGGTTGAAAGGGATTGAAAAGGGGTTGAAATGGGTTGAAAGGGGTTGAAAGGGGTTCAAAGGGGTTCAATGGGGTTAAAAAGGGTTCAAAGGGGTTCAAAGGGGTTCAAAGGGGTTCAAAGGGGTTCAATGGGATTCAAAGGGGTTCAAAGGGGTTCAAAGGGGTTCAAAGGGGTTCAAAGGTGTTCAAAGGTGTTCAAATGTGTTCAATGGGGTTCAATGGGGTTCAATGGGGTTCAATGGGGTGCAATAGGGTTCAATAGGGTTTAATGGGGTTCAATGGGGTTCAATGGGGTTCAATGGGGTTCAATGGGGTTCAATGGGGTTCAATGGGTTCAATGGGGTTCAATGGGGTTCAATGGGGTTCAATGGGGTTCAATGGGGTTCAATGGGGTTCAATGGGGTTCAATGGGGTTAAATGGGGTTCAATGGGGTTCAATGGGGTTCAATGGGTAAAGAAGGGGTTCGAAGGGGTTTAAAGGGGTTCGACGGGGTTCAAAGGGGTTCAAAGGGGCTCAAAGGGGTTGAAAGGGGTTGAAAGGGATTGAAAAGGGGTTGAAAGGGGTTGAAAGGGGTTGAAAGGGGTTGAAAGGGGTTCGAAGGAGTTCGAAGGGGTTCGAAGGGGTTCGGAGGGGTTCAAAGGGGTTCAAAGGTGTTCAAAGGTGTTCAAAGGTGTTCAATGGGGTTCAATGGGGTTGAATTGGGTTCAATGTGGGGTTCAATAGGGTTCAATGGGGTTCAATGGGATTCAATGGGTTCAATGGGGTTCAATGGGGTTCAATGGGTTCAATGGGGTTCAATGGGGTTCAATGGGTTCAATGGGGTTCAATGAGGTTCAATGGGTTCAATGGGGTTCAATGGGGTTCAATGGGGTTCAATGGGGTTCAATGGGTTCAATGGGTTCAATGGGGTTCAATGGGGTTCAATGGGGTTCAATGGGTTTAATGAGTAAAGAAGGGGTTCGAATGGTTAGTGGTTCGAGGTACAAAGGGGTTCAAAGGGTCTCAAAGGGTTGAAAGGGTTGAAAGGGATTGAAAAAGGGGGTTGAAATGGGTTGAAAGGGGCTAGGGGCTGAAAGGGGTCGAAGGGGTTTGAAGGAGTTCAAAGGGGTTCAAAGGTGTTCAATGGGGTTCAATGGGGTTCAATGGGGTTCAATGGGGTTCAATGGGGTCCAATGGGTTAAATGGGGTTCAATGGGGTTCAATGGGATTCAATTGGGTTCAATGGGGTTTAATGGAGATCAATCGGGTTCAATGGGTTTAATGGGGTTCAATGGGTTCAATGGGGTTCAATGGGTTCAATGGGGAAGGGGTTCAATGGGGTTCAATGGGGTTCAATGGGTTCAATGGGTTCAAAGGGTTCAATGGGGCTCAAATTGGGGTTAAAAGGGGTTGAAAGGGATTGAAAAGGGGTTGAAAAGGTTCAAAAGGGTTCAAAGGCGTTCAAAGGGGTTTGACAGGGTTCGAAGGGGGTTCGAAGGGGTTCTGAAGGGGTTCTAAGGGGCTCGAATGGGCTCAAAGGGGTTCAAAGCGGTTCAAAGGGATTAAAACAAGGTTCGAAGGGGTTGAAAGGGGTTAAAGGGGTTACAAGCGGTTAAAAGCGGCTAAAAGCGGTTACAAGCGGTTAAAAGCGGCAAGAGTGGATTAGAAGGTGTTAAAAGGTGTTAGAAGGGGTTAAACGGGGTTAGAAGGGGTTATAAGCGGTTCGAAACGGTTCGAAACAGTTCGAAACGGTTCCAAGCGGTTAAAAGCGGTCTAGGGCGGTAGGCAACGGTCTAAGGCGGTCTAGAGCGATAGGCAGTGATAGGCAGCGATAGACAGCGATAGGGAGCGATAGGGAACTATAGGGAGCGATAGGAAGCAATGAAGAGCGACTAAGAGCGATTAAGAGCGATTAAGAGCGATTAAGAGCGATTCAGAGGGATTAAGAGGGATTAAGAGAGATTAAGAGGGATTAAGAGGGATTCAGAAGGATTCAGAGGGATTCAGAGGGATTAAGAGCGATTAAGAGCGATTAAGAGCGATTAAGACGGATTAAGACGTATTAAGACGGGTTAAGACGGATTAAGACGGATTAAGACGGATAGGCAGCGATAGACAGCGATAGGGAGCGATAGGGAACTATAGGGAGCAAGAGGAAGGGATGAAGAACGACTAAGAGCGATTAAGAGCGATTAAGAGCGATTAAGAGCGATTCAGAGGGATTAAGAGGGATTAAGAGAGATTAAGAGGGATTAAGAGGGATTAAGATGGATTAAGAAGGTTCGACGGGGTTCAAAGGCGTTCGAAGGGGTTTCGAAGGGGTTCGAAGGGGTTTGAAGGGGTTCGAAGGGGTTCAAATGGGTCCAAAAGGGGTTCAAAAGGGTGCAAAGGGGTTTGAAGCGGTTACAAGCGGTTACCAGCGGTTAAAAGCGGTTAAAAGCGGTTACAAGCGGTTAAAAGCGGTAAGAATGGATTAGAAGGGGTTACAAGGGGTTAGAAGGGGTTAGAAGGAGTTAGAAGGGGTAAGAAGGGGTTATAAGCGGTTCGAAGCGGTTCGAAACAGTTCGAAACGGTTCCAAGCGGTTAAAAGCGGTCTAGGGCGGTAGGCAACGGTCTAAGGCGGTCTAGAGCGATAGGCAGTGATAGGCAGCGATAGACAGCGATAGGGAGCGATAGGGAACTATAGGGAGCGATAGGAAGCAATGAAGAGCGACTAAGAGCGATTAAGAGCGATTAAGAGCGATTAAGTGCGATTCAGAGGGATTAAGAGGGATTAAGAGAGATTAAGAGGGATTAAGAGGGATTCAGAAGGATTCAGAGGGATTCAGAGGGATTAAGAGCGATTAAGAGCGATTAAGAGCGATTAAGACGGATTAAGACGTATTAAGACGGGTTAAGACGGATTAAGACGGATTAAGACGGATTAAGACGGATTAAGACGGATTAAGAAGGATTAAGACGGATTAAGATGGATTAAGACGGATTAGAAGGATTAAGGCGGATTAAGACGGATTAAGACGGATTAAGACGGATTAAGACGGATTAAGAGGGATTAAGAGGGATTAAAAGGGATTAAGAGGGATTAATAGGGATTCAGGGGGAATAAGAGGGACTAAGAGGGACTAAGAGTGATTGAGAGCGATTGAGAGCGATTGAGAGCGATTGAGAGCGATTGAGAGCGATTGAGAGCGATTGAGAGCGATTAAGACGGATTAAGACGGATTAAGACGGGTTACGACGGATTCCGAGGGATTAAGAGGAATTAAGAGGGATTAAAAGGGATTAAGAGGGATTAAGACGGATTAAGACGGATTAAGACGGATTAAGACGGATTCAGACGGATTAAGAGGGATTAAGAGGGATTAAGAGGGAATAAGAGGGACTAAGAGGGACAAAGAGGGATTAAGAAGGATTAAGAGGGATTGAGAGCGATTGAAAGCGATTGAGAGAGATTGAGAGCGATTGAGACGGATTGAGACGGATTAAGACGGATTAAGACGGATTAAGAGGGATTAAGACGGATTAAGACGAATTAAGACGGATTAAGACGGATTAAGACGGATTAAGACGGATTAAGAAGGATTAAGGCGATTGAGAGTGATTGAAAGAGATTGAGAGCGATTGAGACGGATTGAGACGGATTAAGACGGGTTAAGACGGATTAAGAGGTATTAAGACGGATTAAGACGGATTAAGACGGATTAAGACAGATTAAGACGGATTGAGACGGATTAAGACGGATTAAGACGGATTAAGAAGGATTAAGGCGAATTAAGACGGATTAAGACCGATGAAGACTGATTAAGACGGGTCAAGCGCGATTAAGACGGATTAAGACGGATTAAGACAGATTAAGACGGATTAAGACGGATTGAGACGGATTAAGACGGTTTAAGACGGATTAAGACGAATTAAGACGGATTAAGACGGATTAAGACGGATTAAGATAGATGAAGAGAGATTAAGACGGATTAAGACGGATTAAGACGGATTAAGAGGGATTAGGAGGGATTAAGAGGGATTAAAAGGGATTAAGAAGGAGTAAGAGGGATTCAGGGGGAATAAGAGGGACTAAGAGGGACTAAGAGCGATTGAGAGCGATTGAGAGCGATTGAGAGCGATTGAGAGCGATTGAGAGCGATTAAGACGGATTAAGATGGGTTAAGACGGATTCTGAGGGATTAAGAGGAATTAAGAGGGATTAAAAGGGATTAAGAGGGATTAAGACGGATTAAGACGGATTAAGACGGATTAAGACGGATTGAGACGGATTAAGACGATGTAAGACGGATTAAGACGGATTAAGACGGATTAAGATGGATTAAGATGGATGAAGAGAGATTAAGACGGATTAAGACGGATTAAGACGGATTAAGAGGGATTAAGAGGGATTAAGAGGGAATAAGAGGGACTAAGAGGGACTAAGAGGGATTAAGAAGGATTAAGAGGGATTGAGAGGGATTGAGAGCGATTGAGAGAGATTGAGAGCGATTGAGACGGATTGAGACGGATTAAGACGGGTTAAGACGGATTAAGACGGATTAAGACGGATAAAGAAGGATTAAGGCGAATTAAGACGGATTAAGACGGATGAAGACGGATTAAGACGGATCAAGCGCGATTAAGACGGATTAAGACGGATTGAGACGGATTAAGACGGTTTAAGACGGATTAAGACGGATTAAGACGGATTAAGACGGATTAAGACGGATTAAGACAGATTAAGACGGATTAAGACGGATTAAGAAGGATTAAGGCGAATTAAGACGGATTAAGACGGATGAAGACTGATTAAGACGGGTCAAGCGCGATTAAGACGGATTAAGACGGATTAAGACGGATTAAGACGGATTAAGACGGATTGAGACGGATTAAGACGGTTTAAGACGGATTAAGACGGATTAAGACGGATTAAGACGGATTAAGACGGATTAAGATAGATGAAGAGAGATTAAGACGGATTAAGACGGATTAAGACGGATTAAGAGGGATTAAGAGGGATTAAGAGGGAATAAGAGTGACTAAGAGGGATTAAGAGGGATTAAGAGGGATTAAGAGGGATTGAGAGCGATTGAGAGCGATTGAGAGAGATTGAGAGCGATTGAGACGGATTGAGACGGATTAAGACGGGTTAAGACGGATTAAGAGGGATTAAGACGGATTAAGACGGATTAAGACGGATTAAGACGGATTAAGACGGATTAAGACGGATTAAGACGGATTAAGACCGATTAAGGCGAATTAAGACGGATTAAGACGGATGAAGACGGATTAAAACGGATCAAGCGCGATTAAGACGGATTAAGACGGATTAAGAGCGATTAAGACGGATTAAGACGGATTAACAGCGATTAAGACGGATTAAGACGGATTAAGACGGATTAAGATAGATTAAGGTAGATTAAGACGGATTAAGAGGGATTAAAAGGGATTAAGAGGGATTAACAGGGATTAAGAGGGATTAAGAGGGACTAAGAGGGAGTAAGAGGGATTAAGAGGGATTAAGAGGGATTGAAAGCGATTGAGAGCGATTGAGAGCGATTGAGAGCGATTGAGAGCGATTGAGAAATTGGGTTTAATGGGGTTCAATGGGGTTCAATGGGGTTTAATGAGGTTTAAATTGGGTTTAATGGGGTTCAATGGGGTTCAATGGGGTTCAATGGGGTTCATTGGGGTGCAAAGGGGTGCAAACGGGTGCAAAGGGGTGCAAAGGGGTTCAAAGGGGTTCAAAAGGGTTAAAAGGTGTTCAAAGGTGTTCAAAGGGGTTGAAAGGGGTTGAAAGGGGTTCAAAGGGGTGCAAAGCGGTTCAAAGGGGATCAAAGGGGTTCAAAGGGGTTCAAAGGGGTTCAAAGGTGTTCAAAGGTGTTCAAAGGGGTTCAATGGGGTTCAATGGGTTCAATGGGGTTCAATGGGGTTCAATGGGGTTCTATGAGGTTCAATGGTGTTCAAAGGGGTTCAAAGGGGTTCAAAGCGGTTCCAAGGGGTTCAAATGGTAGCAACGGGGTTCCAAGGGTTCAAAGGGGTTTAAAGAGGTTCAAATGGGTTCAAAAGGGTTCAAATGAGTTTAAAGGGGGTCAAATGGCTTCTAAGGGGTTCAAAGGGGTTCAAAAGGGTTTGAAGGGGTTCGAAGCGGTTACAAGCGGTTACAAGCGGTTAAAAGCGGCTAAAAGCGGTTACAAGCGGTTAAAAGCGGTAAGAGTGGATTAGAAGGTGTTAGAAGGTGTTAGAAGGGGTTAAACGCGGTTAGAAGGGGTTATAAGCGGTTCGAAACGGTTCGAAACAGTTCGAAACGGTTCCAAGCGGTTAAAAGCGGTCTAGGGCGGTAAGCAACGGTCTAAGGCGGTCTAGAGCGATAGGCAGTGATAGGCAGCGATAGACAGCGATAGGGAGCGATAGGGAACTATAGGGAGCGATAGGAAGCAATGAAGAGCGACTAAGAGCGATTAAGAGCGATTAAGAGCGATTAAGAGCGATTCAGAGGGATTAAGAGGGATTAAGAGAGATTAAGAGGGATTAAGAGGGATTCAGAAGGATTAAGAGCGATTAAGAGCGATTAAGATAGATTATGACGGATTAAGAAGGATTAAGGCGGATTAAGACGAATTAAGACGGGTTAAGACGGATTAAGACGGATTAAGATGGATTAAGACGGATTAAGAGCGATTAAGACGGATTAAGACGGATTAAGACGGATTAAGACGGTTTTAAGACGGATTAAGACGGATTAAAATGGATTAAGACGGATTAAGACGGATTAAGATAGATAAGACGGATTAAGATGGATTAAGAGGGATTAAAAGGGATTAAGAGGGATTAAGAGGGATTAAAAGGGATTAAGAGGGAGTAAGAGGGATTCAGGGGGAATAAGAGGGACTAAGAGGGACTAAGAGCGATTGAGAGCGATTGAGAGCGATTGAGAGCGATTGAGAGCGATTAAGACGGATTAAGATGGGTTAAGACGGATTCTGAGGGATTAAGAGGAATTAAGAGGGATTAAAAGGGATTAAGAGGGATTAAGACGGATTGAGACGGATTAAGACGGATTAAGACGGATTGAGACGGATTAAGACGGTGTAAGACGGATTAAGACGGATTAAGAGGGATTAAGAGGGATTAAGAGGGAATAAGAAGGACTAAGAGGGACTAAGAGGGATTAAGAGGGATTAAGAGGGATTGAGAGGGATTGAGAGCGATTGAGAGAGATTGAGAGCGATTGAGACGGATTGAGACGGATTAAGACGGGTTAAGACGGATTAAGACGGATTAAGACGGATTAAGACGGATTAAGACGGATTAAGACGGATTTATGACGGATTAAGACGGATTAAGAAGGATTAAGGCGAATTAAGACGGATTAAGACGGATGAAGACGGATTAAGACGGATCAAGCGTGATTAAGACGGATTAAGACGGATTAAGACGGATTAACACGGATTAAGACGGATTGAGACGGATTCAGACGGTTTAAGACGGATTACGACGGATTAAGACGGATTAAGACGGATTAAGACGGATTAAGATAGATGAAGAGAGATTAAGACGGATTAAGTCGCATTAAGACGGATTAAGAGGGATTAAGAGGGATTAAGAGGGAATAAGAGGGACTAAGAGGGACTAAGAGGGATTAAGAGGGATTAAGAAGGATTAAGGCGATTGAGAGCGATTTTGAAAGAGATAAAGAGGGATTGGAGACGGATTGAGACGGATTAAGACGGATTAAGACCGATTAAGATAGATTAAGAACGATTGGACGGATTAAGACGGATTAAGACGGATAAAGAGGGATTAAGACGATTAAGGGAAACGAGGATAAGAGGGACTAAGAGGGATTAAGGGAGAGGGATTGAGAGCGATTGAGAGCGACTGAAAGAGATTGAGAGCGATTGAGACGGATTAAGACGGATTAAGACGGGTTAAGACGGATTAAGAGGATTAAGACGGATTAAGACGGATTAAGACAGATTAAGACGGGATTAAGACGGATTAAGACGGGATAAGACGATAAGAAGTGATTACGGCGAATTAAGACGGATTAAGACGGATGAAGACTGATTAAGACGGGTCAAGCGCGATTAAGACGGATTAAGACGGATTAAGACGGATTAAGACTGGATTAAGACGGATTGAGACGGATTAAGACGGTTTAAGACGGAATAAGACGGATTAAGACGGATTAAGACGATTAAGACGGATTAAGATAGATGAAGAGAGATTAAGACGGGATTACACGGATTAAGACGGATTAAGAGGGATTAAGAGTGGGAATAAGAGTGACTATGAGGGACTAAGAGGGATTAAGAGGGATTAAGAGGATTGAGAGCGATTGAGAGCGATTGAGAGCGATTGAGAGCGATTGAGACGGATTGAGACGGATTAAGACGGGTTAAGACGGATTAAGAGGGATTAAGACGGATTAAGACGGATTAAGACGGATTAAGACGGATTAAGACGGATTAAGACGGATTAAGGCGGGATTAAGACGGATTAAGACGGATTAAGAAATTAAGACGGATTAAGACGGATGAAGACAGATTAAGACGGATTAAGCGCGATTAAGACGGATTAAGACGGATTAAGAGCGATTAAGACGGATTAAGACGGATTAACAGGATTAAGATAGATTAAGGTAGATTAAGACGGATTAAGACGGATTAAGATAGATTAAGGTAGATTAAGACGGATTAAGAGGATTAAAAGGGACTAAGAGGGAGTAAGAGGGATTAAGAGATTAAGAGGGATTGAAAGCGATTGAGAGCGATTGAGAGCGATTGAGAGCGATTGAGAAATTGGGTTTAATAGGGTTCAATGGGGTTCAATGGGGTTTAATGAGATTTAAATTGGTTTAATGGGGGTTCAATGGGTTCAATAGGGTTCAATGGGGTTCATTGGGGTGCAAAGGGGCAAACGGGTGCAAAGGGGTGCAAAGGGGTTCAAGGGGTTCAAAAGGGTTAAAAGGTGTTCAAAGGTGTTCAAAGGGGTTGAAAGGGGTTGAAAGGGGTTCAAATGGGTGCAAAGCGGTTCAAAGGGGATCAAAGGGGTTCAAAAGGGGTTCAAAGGGTTCAAAGGTGTTCAAAGGTGTTCAAATGGGTTCAATGGGGTTCAATGGGTTCAATGGGGTTCAATGGGGTTCAATGGGGTTCTATGAGGTTCAATGGGGGGGTTCAAAGGGGTTCAAAGGGGTTCAAAGCGGTTCAAAGGGGTTCAAATGGTAGCAACGGGGTTCCAAGGGTTCAAAGGGTTAAAGAGGTTCAAATGGGGGTTCAAAAGGGTTCAAATGAGTTTAAAGGGGTCAAATGGCTTCTAAGGGGTTCAAAAGGGGTTCAAATGGGTTGAAAGGGGTTCAAAGGGGTTCGGAAGCGGTTACAAGCGGTTAAAAGCGGTTACAAGCGGTTAAAAGCGGTGAGAATCGATTAGAAGGGGTTAGAAGGGGTTAGAAGGTCTTAGAAGGGCTTAGAATGGGTTATAAGCGGTTAGAAACGGTTTGAAACGGTTCGGAAACGGTTCGAAGCGGTTGTAAGCGGTCTAGGGCGGTAGGCAGCGGTCTAGGCAGCGATAGGGTTTAGAGCGATAGGGAGCGATAGGGAGCGGTGAAGAGCGATTAAGAGCGATCAAGAGCGATTAAGAACGATTAAGAGCGATTCAGAGGGATTAAGAGGGATTAAGAGGGATTAAGAGGGATTAAGAGGATTAAGAGTGATTAAGAGCGATTAAGAGCGATTAAGACGGATTAAGACCGATTAAGACGGGTCAAGACGGATTAAGAGGGATTAAGAGGGATTAAGAGGATCAAGAGGGATTTAAGACGGATTAAGACGGATTAAGACGAATTAAGACGATTAAGACGGATTAAGAAGCGATTAACAAGGATTAACAAGGATTAACAAGGATTAAGGCGAATTAAGACGGATTAAGACGGACGAATTAAGACGGATGGATTAAGACGGACGAAGACGGATTAAGAAGACGGATTAAGACGGATTAAGACGGATTAAGACGGATTAAGATTTGGAGACGGGATTAAGAGGGATTACGGATTAAGACGGATTAAGACGGATTAAGATGGGTTAAGACGGATTAAGACGGATTAAGAGGGATTAAGACGGATTAAGATAGATTAAGATAGAGATTAAAACGGATTAAGACGGATTAAGAGGGATTAAGAGGGACAAGTAGGAATAAGAGGGATTAAGAGGGATTAAGAGGGATTAAGAGGGATTAAGAGGGATTGAGAGCGATTGGAGAGGATTGAGAGCGATTGAGAGCGATTGAGAGCGATTGAGAGAGATTGAGAGCGATTCAGAGTGATTGAGAATTGTGGGGTTCAATGGAGTTTTAATGGGGTTCAATGGAGTTTAATGGGGTTCAATGAAGTTCAATGGGGTTCTTTGGGGTTCAAAGGGGTTCAAAGGGGCAAAGGGTGCAAAAAAAGGGTTCAAAAGGGGTTCAATGGGGTTAAAAAGGGTTCAAAGGTTTTCAAAGGGGTTCAAAGGGGTTCAAAGGGGTTCAAAGGGGTTCAAAGGTGTTCAAAGGTGTTTAAAGGGGTTCAATGAGGTTCAATGGGGTTCAATGTGCAAGGTTCAATGGGTTTAATGGGGTTCAATGGGGTTCAATGGGGTTCAATGGGTTCAATGGGGTTCAATGGGGTTCAATGGGGTTCAATGGGGTTCAATGGGGTTCAATGGGGTTCAATGGGGTTCAATGGGGTTCAATGGGGTTCAATGGGTAAAGAAGGGGTTCGAAGGGGTTTGAAGGGTTCGATGGGGTTCAATGGGCTCAAAGGGGTTGAAAGGGGTTGAAAGGGATTGAAAAGGGGGTTGAAAGGGGTTGAAAGGGGTTGAAAGGGGTGAAAGGGGGTTGAAAGGGGTTCGAAGGGGTTCGAAAAGGGGGTTGAAGGGGTTCAAAAGGGGTTCAAAGGTGTTCAAAGGTGTTCAAAGGTGTTCAATGGGGTTCAATGGGGTTGAATGAATGGGGTTCAATGGGGTTCAATGGGGTTCGGGATTCAATGTGTTCAATGGGGTTCAATGGGGTTCAAAGGTGTTCAATCAAAGGTGTTCAATGGGGTTCAATGGGGTTCAATGGGTTCAATGGGGTTCAATGGGTTCAATGGGTTCAATGGGGTTCAATGGGGTTCAATGGGTTCAATGGGGTTCAATGGGTTCAATGGGGTTCAATGGGGTTCAATGGGTTCAATGGGGTTCAATGGGGTTCAATGGGGTTCAATGGGGGTTCAATGGGGTTCAATGGGGTTCAATGGGGTTCAATGGGGTTCACTGTTCAAGGTTCAATGAGTAAAGAAGGGGTTCGAAGGTTTAAAGTGGTTCGATGCGGTACAAAGGGGTTCAAAGGGGCTCAAAGGGTGAAAGGGGTTGAAAGGGATTGAAAAAGGGGTTGAAATGGGTTGAAAGGGGTTGAAAGGGGTTGAAAGGGGTTCGAAGGGGTTCGAAGGGTTTGAAGGAGTTCAAAGGTTCAAAGGTGTTCAAAGGTGTTCAATGGGGTTCAATGGGGTTAAAATGGGGTCAATGGGGTTTAATGGGGGGGTTCAATGGGGTTCAATGGGGTTCAATGGGGTTCAATGGGGTTTCAATGGAGATCAATGGGGTTCAATAGGGTTCAATGGGGTTCAATGGGGTTCAATGGGTAAAGAAGGGCTCGAAGGAGTTTAAAGGGGTTCGACGGGGTTCAAATGCGTTCAAAGAGGGGTTCAAAGGGGCTCAAAGGGGTTGAAAGTGGTTAAAAGGGATTGAAAAGGGGTTGAAAGGGGTTCAAAAAGGGGTTCAAAGGGGTTGAAAGGGGTTCGAAAAGGTTCGAAGGGGTTCGAAGGGGCTCGAATGGGTTCAAAGGTGTTCAAAGCGGTTCAAAGGGGTTCAAAAGGGTTCGAAGGGGTTCGAAGCGGTTACAAGCGGTTACAAGCGGTTAAAAGCGGCTAAAAGCGGTTACAAGCGGTTAAAAGGGGTAAGAGTGGATTAGAAGGTGTTAGAAGGTGTTAGAAGGGGTTAAACGGGGTTAGAAGGGGTTATAAGCGGTTCGAAACGGTTGGAAACAGTTCGAAACGGTTCCAAGCGGTTAAAAGCGGTCTAGGGCGGTAGGCAACGGTCTAAGGGGGGGGGGCGGTCTAGAGCGATAGGCAGTGATAGGCAGCGATAGACAGCGATAGGGAGCGATAGGGAACTATAGGGAGCGATAGGAAGCAATGAAGAGCGACTAAGAGCGATTAAGAGCAATTAAGAGCGATTAAGAGCGATTCAGAGGGATTAAGAGGGATTAAGAGAGATTAAGAGGATTAAGAGGGATTCAGAAGGATTAAGAGCGATTAAGAGCGATTAAGATAGATTATGACGGATTAAGAAGGATTAAGGCGGATTAAGACGAATTAAGACCGGTTAAGACGGATTAAGACGGATTAAGACGGATTAAGAGCGATTAAGACGGATTAAGACGGATTAAGAGATTAAGACGGATTGAGACGGATTAAGACGGATTAAGACGGATTAAGACGGATTAAAACGGATTAAGACGGATTAAAATTAGAAGGGGATTAAACGGATTACGGATTAATAAGACGGATTAAGATGGATTAAGAGGGATTAGAAAAGGGATTAAGAGGGATTAAGAGGGATTAAAAGGGATTAAGAGGGAGTAAGAGGGATTCAGGGGGAATAAGAGGGACTAAGAGGGACTAAGAGCGATTGAGAGCGATTGAGAGCGATTGAGAGCGATTGAGAGCGATTAAGACGGATTAAGATGGGTTAAGACGGGGATTCTGAGGGATTAATGGGAATTAAGAGGGATTAAAAGGGATTAAGAGGATTAAGACGTATTAAGACGGGATTGAGACGGATTAAGACGGATTAAGACGGATTGAGACGGATTAAGACGGTGTAAGACGGATTAAGACGGATTAAGAGGGATTAAGAGGGATTAAGAGGGAATAAGAAGGATTAAGAGGGACTAAGAGGGATTAAGAGGGATTAAGAGGGATTGAGAGGGATTGAGAGCGATTGAGAGAGATTGAGAGCGATTGAGACGGATTGAGATTGGATTAAGACGGGTTAAGACAGATTAAGACGGATTAAGACGGATTAAGACGGATTAAGACGGATTAAGACGGATTAAGACGGATTAAGAAGGATTAAGGCGAATTAAGACGGACTAAGACGGATGAAGACGGATTAAGACGGATCGATTAAGACGGATTAAGACGGATTAAGGGTTAGAAGGGTTACAGATTAAGACGGATTAACACGGATTAAGACGGATTGAGACGGATTCAGACGGTTTAAGACGGATTAAGACGGATTAAGACGGATTAAGACGGATTAAGACGGATTAAGATAGATGAAGAGAGATTAAGACGGATTAAGACGGATTAAGACGGATTAAGAGGATTAAGAGAGGATTAAGAGGGAATAAGAGGATTAAGAGGGATTAAGAGGGATTAAGAGGGATTAAGAGGGATTGAGAGCGATTAAGAGCGATTAAGAGAGATTGAGAGCGATTGAGACGGATTGAGACGGATTAAGACGGGTTAAGACGGATTAAGAGGGATTCAGACGGATTAAGACGGGATTAAGACGGATTAAGACGGATTAAGACGGATTAAGACGGATTAAGACGGGTTAAGACGCGATTAAGACGGATTAAGACGGATTAAGACGGATTAAGACGGATTAAGACGGATTAAGACGGATTAAGATAGATGAAGAGAGATTAAGACGGATTAAGACGGATTAAGAGGGATTAAGAGGATTAAGAGGGATTAAGAGGGAATAAGAGGGACTAAGAGGGACTAAGAGGGATTAAGAGGATTAAGAGGGATTGAGAGCGATTGAGAGCGATTGAGAGAGATTGAGAGCGATTGAGACGGATTAAGACGGATTAAGACGGGTTAAGACGGATTAAGAGGGATTAAGACGGATTAAGACGGATTAAGACGGATTAAGAGGATTAAGACGGATTAAGACGGATTAAGACGGATTAAGAAGGATTAAGGCGAATTAAGACGGATTAAGACGGATGAAGACGGATTAAGACGGATCAAGCGCGATTAAGACGGATTAAGACGGCTTAACAGCGATTAAGAGATTAAGACGGATTAAGACGGATTAAGACGGATTAAGATAGATTAAGGTAGATTAAGACGGGATTAAGAGGGATTAAGAGGGACTAAGAGGGGTTAACAGGGATTAAGAGGGATTAAGGTGGACTAAGAGGGAGTAAGAGGGATTAAGAGGATTAAGAGGGATTGAAAGCGATTGAGAGCGATTGAGAGCGATTGAGAACGATTGAGAGCGATTGAGAAATTGGGTTTAATGGGGTTCAATGGGGTTCAATGGGGTTTAATGAGTTTTAATGGGTTTAATTGGGTTCAATGGGGTTCAATGGGGTTCAATGGGGTTCATTGGGGTGCAAAGGGGTGCAAACGGGTGCAAAAAGGGGTGCAAAGGGGTTGAAAGGGGTTCAAAAGGGTTAAAAGGGGGTTCAAAGGGGTTCAAAGAGGTTGAAAGGGGTTGAAAGGGGTTTAAAGGGGTGCAAAGCGGTTCAAAGGGGATCAAAGGGGTTCAAAGGGGTTCAAAGGGGTTCAAATGTGTTCAAATGGTGTTCAAATGGGTTCAATGGGGTTCAATGGGTTCAATGGGGTTCAATGGGGTTCAATGGGGTTCAATGGGGTTCTATGAGGTTCAATGGTGTTCAAATGGGTTCAAAGGGGTTCAAAGCGGTTCAAAGGGTTCAAATGGTAGCAACGGGGTTCCAAGGGTTCAAAGGGGTTTAAAGAGGTTCAAATGGGGTTCAAAAGGGTTCAAATGAGTTCAAAGGGGGGTCAAAGGGCTTCTAAGGGGTTCAAAGGGGTTCAAATGGGTTGAAAGGGGTTCAAAGGGGTTCGAAGCGGTTACAAGCGGTTAAAAGCGGTTACAAGCGGTTAAAAGCGGTGAGAATGGATTAGAAGGGGTTAGAAGGTCTTAGAAGGGCTTAGAATGGGTTATAAGCGGTTAGAAACGGTTCAAAACGGTTCGAAACGGTTCGAAGCGGTTGTAAGCGGTCTAGGGCGGTAGGCAGCGGTCTAAGGCGGTTTAGAGCGAAAGGCAGCGATAGGCAGCGATAGGAAGCGATAGGGAACTATAGGGAGCGATAGGGAGCGGTGAAGAGCGATTAAGAGCGATTAAGAGCGATTAAGAACGATTAAGAGCGATTCAGAGGGATTAAGAGGGATTAAGAGGGATTAAGAGGGATTAAGAGGGATTAAGAGCGATTAAGAGCGATTAAGAGCGATTAAGACGGATTAAGACGGATTAAGACGGGTCAAGACGGATTAAGAGGGATTAAGAGGGATTAAGAGGGATCAAGAGGGATTAAGACGGATTAAGACGGATTAAGACGAATTAAGACGGATTAAGACGGATTAAGACGGATTTACAAGGATTAACAAGGATTAAGGCGATTTAAGACGGATTAAGACGGACGAAGACGGATTAAGACGGATCAAGCGCGATTAAGACGGATTAAGACGGATTAAGAGCGATTAAGACGGATTAAGACGGATTAAGATGGATTAAGACGGATTAAGACGGATTAAGACGGATTAAGACGGATTAAGACGGATTAAGAGGGATTAAGACGGGATTACGATAGATTAAGGTAGATTAAAACGGATTCAGACGGATTAAGAGGGATTAAGAGGGATTAAGAGGGAATAAGAGGGATTAAGAGGGACTAAGAGGGACTAAGAGGGATTAAGAGGGATTAAGAGGGATTGAGAGCGATTGAGAACGATTGAGAGCGATTGAGAGCGATTGAGAGCGATTGAGAGAGATTAAGAGCGATTGAGAGTAATTGAGAATTGGGGTTAAATGGGGTTTTAATGGGGTTCAATTGAGTTCAATGGGGTTCAATGAAGTTCAATGGGGTTCTTTGGGGTGCAAAAGGGTGCAAAGGCGTGCAAAGGGGTTCAAAGGGGTTCAAAGAGGTTCAATGGGGTTAAAAAAGGGTTCAAAGGGGTTCAAAGGGGTTCAAAGGGTTCAAAGGGGTTGGGGATTCAAAGGGGTTCAAAGGGGTTCAAATGGTTCAAGGGGTTCAATGAGTGTTCAAATGGGTTCAAAGGGGTTCAATGGGTTCAAAGGGTTCAATGGGGTGCAATAGGGTTCAAAGGTTCAATGGTGTTCAAAGGGGTTCAATGTGTTCAATGGGGTTCAATGGGTTCAATGGGGTTCAATGGGGTTCAATGCGTTCAATGGGGTGCAATAGGGTTCAATGGGGTTTAATGGGGTTCAATGGGGTTCAATGGGGTTAAATGGGGTTCAATGGGTTTAATGGGGTTCAATGGGGTTCAATGGGGCAAAGGGGTTCAAGTGGTTGGGGGGTTCAATGGGGTTCAAGGTTGAAAGGGATTTTAATGGGGTTCAATGAAAAGGGGTTCAAAGGTGTTCAAAGGGTTCAAAGGTGTTCAATGGGGTTCAATGGGGTTCAATGGGGTTCAATGGGGTTCAATGGGGTTCAATGGGTTAATGGGATTCAGTTGGGTTCAATGGTTCAATGGGGTTCAATGGGGAAAGGGGTTCAAGGGGTTTAATGTGGTTCAACGTGGTTCAATGGGGTTCAAAGGCTCAAAGGGGTTGAAAGGGGTTGAATGGGGATTGAATGGGGTTGAAATGGGTTGAGATGGGGTTGAAAGGGGTTGAAAGGTTCAATGGGGTTTAATGAGAAGAAGGGGTTCGAATGGGAAGGGTTCGACGCGGTACAAAGGGGTTCAAAGGGGTTCAAAGGTGTTCAAAGGTGTTCAAAGGGGTTCAATGGGTTCAAGGGGTTGAAAGGGGTTAAATTGGGTTCAGTTGGGTTCAATGGGGTTCAATGGGGTTCAATGGGTTCAATGGGTTCAATGGGGTTCAATGGGGTTCAATGGGGTTCAATGGGGTTCAATGGGGTTCAATGGAGTTCAATGGGGTTCAATAGGGTTCAATGGGGTTCAATGGGGTTCAATGGGGTTCAATGGGTAAAGAAGGGGTTCGAAGGAGTTTAAAGGGGTTCGACGGGGTTCAAATGCGTTCAAAGGGGTTCAAAGGGTCTCAAAGGGGTTGAAAGGGTTGAAAGGATTGAAAAGGGGTTGAAAGGGGTTCAAAAGGGTTGAAGGGGTTGAAAGGGGTTCGAAAAGGTTCGAAGGGGTTCGAAGGGGTTCGAAGGGGTTCAAGGCCTGAATGGGTTCAAAGGTGTTCAAAGCGGTTCAAAGGGGTTCAAAAGGGTTCGAAGGGTTCGAAGCGGTTACAAGCGGTTACAAGCGGTTAAAAGCGGCTAAAAGCGGTTACAAGCGGTTAAAAGCGGTAAGAGTGGATTAGAAGGTGTTAGAAGGGGTTAAACGGGGTTAGAAGGGGTTATAGCGGTTCGAAACGGTTCGAAACAGTTCGAAACGGTTCCAAGCGGTTAAAAGCGGTCTAGGCGGTAGGCAACGGTCTAAGGCGGTCTAGAGCGATAGGCAGTGATAGGCAGCGATAGACAGCGATAGGGAGCGATAGGGAACTATAGGGAGCGATAGGAAGCAATGAAGAGTGACAAGAGCGATTAAGAGCGATTAAGAGCGATTAAGAGCGATTCAGAGGGATTAAAAGGGATTAAGAGAGATTAAGAGGGATTAAGAGGGATTCAGAAGGATTCAGAGGGATTCAGAGGGATTAAGAGCGATTAAGAGCGATTAAGAGCGATTAAGACGGATTAAGACGTATTAAGACGGGTTAAGACGGATTAAGACGGATTAAGACGGATAGGCAGCGATAGACCAGCGATAGGGAGCGATAGGAACTATAGGGAGCAAGAGGAAGCGATGAAGAACGACTAAGAGCGATTAAGAGCGATTAAGAGCGATTAAGAGCGATTCAGAGGATTAAGAGGATTAAGAGAGATTAAGAGGGATTAAGAGGGATTAAGATGGATTAAGAAGGTTCGACGGTTCAAAGGCGTTCGAAGGGGTTCTAAGGGGTTCGAAGGATTTGAAGGGGTTCGAAGGGGTTCAAATGGGTCCAAAAGGGGTTCAAAAGGGGCAAAGGTTTGAAGCGGTTACAAGCGGTTACAGCGGTTAAAAGCGGTTAAAAGGTTACAAGGTTAAAAGCGGTAAGAATGGATTAGAAGGGGTTAGAAGGGGTTAGAAGGGGTTAGAAGGAGTTAGAAGGGGTAAGAAGGGGTTATAAGCGGTTCGAAGCGGTTCGAAACAGTTCGAAACGGTTCCAAGCGGTTAAAAGCGGTCTAGGGCGGTAGGCAACGGTCTAAGGCGGTCTAGAGCGATAGGCAGTGATAGGCAGCGATAGACAGCGATAGGGAGCGATAGGGAACTATAGGGAGCGATAGGAAGCAATGAAGAGCGACTAAGAGCGATTAAGAGCGATTAAGAGCGATTAAGAGCGATTCAGAGGGATTAAGAGGGATTAAGAGAGATTAAGAGGATTAAGAGGGATTCAGAAGGATTCAGAGGGATTCAGAGGGATTAAGAGCGATTAAGAGAGATTAAGAGCGATTAAGACGGGATTAAGACGTATTAAGACGGGTTAAGACGGATTAAGACGGATTAAGACGGATAGGCAGCGATAGACAGCGATAGGGAGCGATCGGGAACTATAGGGAGCAAGAGGAAGCGATGAAGAACGACTAAGAGCGATTAAGAGCGATTAAGAGCGATTAAGAGCGATTCAGAGGGATTAAGAGGATTAAGAGAGATTAAGAGGGATTAAGAGGGATTAAGATGGATTAAGAAGGTTCGACGGTTCAAAGGGGTTCAAAGGCGAAGGGTTCGAAGGGGTTCGAAAGGGGTTCGAAGGGATTTGGGTCTTGAAGGGGTTCAAAAAAGGGGTTCAAAAGGGTGCAAAGGGGTTTGAAGCGGTTACAAGCGGTTACAGCGGTTAAAAGCGGTTAAAAGCGGTTACAAGCGGTTAAAAGCGGTAAGAATGGATTAGAAGGGGTTAGAAGGGTTAGAAGGGGTTAGAAGGAGTTAAAAGGGGTAAAGAAGGGGTTACAATTGACGGATTAAGCGGTTCGAAACAGTTCGAAACGGTTCCAAGCGGTCTTAGGCAACGGTAAGCGGTTTCTAAGGGTTCGACGGTTCAAGGCGGTCTAGAGCGATAGGGTTCGATAGTTCAAAGCAATGAAGAGCGACTAAGACCGATTAAGAGCGATTAAGAGCGATTAAGAGCGATTCAGAGGGATTAAGAGGGATTAAGAGAGATTAAGAGGGATTAAGAGGGATTCAGAAGGATTCAGAGGGATTCAGAGGGATTAAGAGCGATTAAGAGCGATTAAGAGCGATTAAGACGGATTAAGACGTATTAAGACGGGTTAAGACGGATTAAGACGGATTAAGACGGATTAAGACGGATTAAAGGCTGGATTAAGAGGATTAAGACGGATTAAGACGGATTAAGACGGATTAAGACGGATTCAGACGGATTAAGACGGATTAAGACGGATTAAGACGGATTAAGACGGATTAAGACGGATTAAGACGGATTAAGATAGATTAAGCGGAGAGATTAAGACGGATTAAGACGGATTAAGACGGATTAAGAGGGATTAAGAGGGATTAAGAGGGAATAAGAGGACTAAGAGGGATTAAGAGGGATTAAGAGGGATTAAGAGGATTGAGAGCGATTGAGAGCGATTGAGAGAGATTGAGAGCGATTGAGACGGATTAAGACGGATTAAGACGGGATTAAGCGTTTAACGGATTAAGAGGGATTAAGACGGATTAAGACGGATTAAGACGGATTAAGACGGATCAAGACGGATTAAGACGGATTAAGAAGGATTAAGACGGATTAAGATGGGTTCGGATTAAGAAGGATTAAGGCGAATTAAGACGGATTAAGTCGGATGAAGACGGATTAAGACGGATCAAGCGCGATTAAGACGGATTAAGACGGATTAAGAGCGATTAAGACGGATTAAGATGGGATTAACATGGGGCCATTAAGACGGATTAAGACGGATTAAGACGGATTAAGACGGATTAAGATGGGGAATAAGACGGATTAAATGGGATTAAGACGGATTAAGATAGATTAAGGCCCGAGATTAAGAGGGATTAAGAGGATTAACAGGGATTAAGAGGGATTAAGAGGATTAAGAGGATTGAAAGCGATTGAGATGATTGAGAGCGATTGAGAGCGATTGAGAGCGACTGGAGAGCAATTGAGAAATGGGATTCAATGGGGTTTAATGAGGTTTAATGGGGTTTACTGGGGTTCAATGGTTCAATGGGGTTCAATGGGGTTCATTGGGGTGCAAAAGGGGTGCAAAGGGTCAATTTCAATGGGGTTCAAAGGGCTTCAATGGGGTTCAAAAGTGTTCAAAGGGGTTCAAAGAGGTTCAAGGGTTCAATGGGAGGCGGTTAAACGGGTTCAAAGGTTCAAAGGGGTTGAAAGGGGGTTCAAAGGTGTTCAAAGGGGTTCAATGGGTTCAATAAGTGTTCAATGGGGTTCAATGGGGTTCAATGGGGTTCAATGGGGTTCAATGGGGTTCAATGGGGTTCAATGGGGTTCAATGGGTTCAATGGGGTTCAATGGGGTTCAACGGGGTTCAATGGGGTTCAAGGGTTCAATGGGGTTCAATGGGTAAAGGGGGTTCGAAGGAGTTCAATGGGGTTCAACGAGTTTCAAATGCGTTCAAAGGGGTTCAAAGGGGCTGACGGGGTTCAAAGAGGTTCAAAGGGATTGAAAAGGTTGAAAGGGGTTCAAAGGGTTGAAGGGGTTGAAAGGGGTTCGAAAAGGTTCGAGAAGGGGTTCGAAGGGGTTCGAAGGGCTCGAATGGGTTCAAAGGTTGAAAGGGGTTGAAAGGGGTTCAAAAGGGTTCGAAGGGGTTCGAAAGGGGTTAAAAGCGGCTAAAATGTTACAAGCGGTTAAAAGCGGTAAGAGGGATTAGAAGGTCGAAGGGGTTAGAAGGGGTTAAAAGGGGTAGAAGGGGTTATAAGCGGTTCGAAACGGGAAACAGTTCGAAACGGTTCCAAGCGGTTAAAAGCGGTTCGACTAAGGCGGTTAGAGCGATAGGCGTGATAGGCAGCAAGACGGTTACAAGGGACCGATTAAAAACGGATTAAGAGCGATTAAGAGCGATTAAGAGCGATTCAGAGGGATTAAGAGGGATTAAGAGATTAGAATTAGAGGGATTCAGAAGGTCAGAGGGATTAGAATTGGCAATTACAGAGGATTAAGACGGATTAAGACGTATTAAGACGGGTTAAGACGGATTAAGACGGATTAAGACGGATTAAGACGGATTAAGACGGATTAAGACGGATTAAGACGGATTAAAACGGATTAAGAGCCATTAAGACGGATTAAGACGGATTAAGACGGATTAAGACGGATTAACAGCGATTAAGACGGATTAAGACGAATTAAGACGGATTAAGACGGATTAAGACGGATTAAGACGGATTAAGACGGATTAAGACGGATTAAGAACGGATTAAGACGGATTAAGGATTAAGACGGATTAAGATAGATTAAGACGGATTAAGAGGGATTAAGACGGATTCAGAGGATTAAGAGGGATTAAGAGGGATTAAGACGGTTAAGAGGGATTAAGAGGATTAAGACGGAGCGATTGAGAGCGATTGAGAGAGATTGAGAGCGATTGAGACGAATTAAGACGGATTAAGACGGGTTAAGACGGATTAAGACGGATTAAGACGGATGAAGACGGATTAAGACGGATTAAGACGCGATTAAGACGGATTAAGACGGATTAAGACGCGATTAAGACAAGACGGATTAACGGATTAAGACAAGATTAAGACGGATTAAGACGGATTAAGACGGATTAAGACGGAAGGATTAAGACGGATTAAGACGGATTCGAATAAGACGGATTAAGAGGGATTAAGACGGATTAAGATAGATTGTAGATTAAGACGGATTAAGAGGATTAGGGATTAAGGGGATTAAGGGATTGAGGGATTGAAAGCGATTGAGAGCGATTAGCGATTGAGGGATTCAGAGCGACTGAGAGCAATTGAGAAATGGGATTCAATGGGGGAGGTTTAATGGGGTTTACTGGGGTTCAATGGGGTTCAATGGGGTTCAATGGGTTCAAAGGGGTTCAAAGGGGTTCAAAGATCAAAAAAAGGGTTCAAAGGGATATGGGATTCAAGGCGGTTCAAAGATTCAAACAAAGGGGTTCAAAGGGTTCTGGTGTTCAAGGGGTTCAATGGGATTCAATAAGGTTCAATGGGGTTCAAAGGGGTTCAATGGGGTTCAATGGGGTTCAATGGGTTCAAGGTCAATGGGGTTCAATGGGGTTCAATGGGGTTCAATGGGGTTTGGGGTTCAATGGGGTTCAATGGGGTTCAATGGGGTTCAATGGGGTTCAATGGGGTTCAATGGGGTTCAACGGGTTTCAAATGCGTTCAAAGGGGTTCGACGGGGTTCGACGGGGTTCAAAGAGGTTCAAAGGGGTTCAAAGGGGTTCAAAAGGGTTTCAAAGGGGTTGAAAGGGGTTGAAAGAGATTAAAAAGGGGTTGAAAGGGGTTGAAAGGGGTTCAAAGGGGTGAAGGGGGGTTGAAAGGGGTTCGATGGGGATCGAAGGGGTTCGAAGGGGTTCGAAGGGGCTCGAAGGGGGTTCAAAGGTGTTTAAAGGGGTTCAAAGGGGTTCAAAAAAGGGTTCGAAAGGGTTTGAAGCGGTTACAAGCGGTTACAAGCGGTTAAAAACGGTTACAAGCGGTTAAAAGCGGTAAGAGTGATTAGAAGGGGTTAGAAGGTGTTAGAATTGGTTACACGGATTAAGACGGATTAAGACGGATTAAGACCGGATTAAGATGGATTAAGACGGATTAAGAAGGATTAGGCGGATTAAGACGGATTAAGACGGATTAAGACGGATTAAGACGGATTAAGACGGATTAAGACGGATTAAGAGCCATTAAGACGGATTAAGACGGATTAAGAGCGATTAAGACGGATTAACAGCGATTATGACGGATTAAGACGGATTAAGACGGATTAAGACGGATTAAGACGGTTTAAGACGGATTAAGACGGATTAAGACGGATTAAAACGGATTAAGACGGATTAAGACGGATTAAGATAGATTAAGACGGATTAAGAGGATTAAGAGGGATTCAGAGGGAATAAGAGGGACTAAGAGGGACTAAGGGACTAAGAGGGATTAAGAGGATTGAGAGCGATTGAGAGCGATTGAGAGAGATTGAGAGCGATTGAGACGAATTAAGACGGATTAAGACGGGTTAAGACGGATTAAGAGGGATTAAGACGGATTAAGACGGATTAAGACGACTTAAGACGGATTAAGACGATTAAGACAGATTAAGACGGATTAAGACGGATTAAGACGGATTAAGAAGGATTAAGCGGATTAAGACGGATTCAGACGGACTTTTTGGGGTTAAATGGGGTTAAATGGGGTTTAATGGGGTTCAATCGGGTTCAATGAGTTTAATGGGGTGTAATGGGGTTCAATGGGGTTCAATGGGTTCAAAGACAAAAAAAGATCAAAAAACAAGATATGTCTGGTAAGTACAACGTCTTTATGTCTATAGGTACTACTTTATTATGTCCGGTAGGTACTACTTTTTTCTGTCTTGTAGAACTATTTCTTTACGTCTGTTAGGTACTACTTCTTTATGTCTTATACTACTTCTGTATGTCTGGTACTACTATTTTGTTCTGTCTTGTAGGTACTATTTCTTTATGTCTTGTGGGTACTACTTCTTTATGTCCGGTAGGTACTACTTCTTTACGTCTGGTAGGTACTACTTTTTTATGCCTGGTAGGTACTACTTCTTTATGTTTGGTAGGAACTATTTCTTTATGTCTGGTAGGTACTACTTCTTTAGGTCCGGTAGGTACTACTTCTTTACGTCTGGTAGGTACTACTTCTTTATGTCTGTTAGGTACTACTTTTTAATGTCTTGTAGGTACTACTTCTTTATGTCTGGTAGGTACTACTTTTTCCGGTAGGTCTTGTAAGAACTATTTCTTTACTTTTTCCTTTTCCTTTATGTCTTGTTGGTACTACTTCTTTATGTCTGGTAGGTACTACTATTTCTTTACGACTGGTAGGTACTACTTCTTTATACTGGTAGGTACTTTATGTCTGTACTATTTCTTTAGTACTACTTCTTTATGTTAGGTACTACTTCTTTTAGGTACTACTTCTTTATTAGGTACTACTTCTTTATGTGTCTTGTAAGAACTATTTCTTTATGTCTTGTTGGTACTTTCTTTATGTCTGTTAGTATGACTTTTTCTGTCTTGTAGGAACTATTTCTTTATGTCCGGTAGGTACTACTTCTTTACGACTGGTATGTACTTCTTTATGTCTGTTACTACTTCTTTATGTCTCGTAGGTACTACTTCTTTACGTCTGGTAGGTACCACTTTTTTATGCCTGGTAGGTACTACTTCTTTATGTTTCGTAAGTACTATTTCTTTATGTATGGTAGGTACTACTCCAGGCGGAATGATATCGAATTAGAGGACGATTGAGGTCGCGTAGTCATATACAATTAAAAAACGATTGAGGTCGCGTAGTGATATTGAATTAGAGGCCGATTGAGGCGTAGTGATATGGAATTAGAGGAAGATTGAGGCCGCGTAGTGATATCGAATTAGAGGACGATTGAGGTCACATAGTATATCGAATTAGAGGATGATTGAGGTCACATAGTGCTATCGCATTAGAGGACAATTGATGCCGCGTAGTGATATGGAATAAGAGGACAATTGAGGCCGCGTAGTGATATCGAATTAGAGGACGATTGAGGCTGCGTTGTGATATCGAATTAGAGGACGATTGAGGCAGCGTAGTGATATCGAATTAGAGGACGTTTGAGGCCGCGTAGGGATATCGAATTAGAGGACGATTCAAGCGGCGTAGTGATATCAAATAAGAAGCCAATTGAGGCGTAGTGATATGGAATTTTTAAAAAGCCCAAAAAACAGAAAAAAGGACGAAATACAAGAAAAGAAGACCAAGTAGAACAAAGACAAAATAGAACACCAAAGACAAAAAAACAAGAACAAGGACAAAAAAGAAGACCAAAATCCAGAAAAGAAGACCAAAAACAAGAAAAGAAGATCAAAGACAAGAAAAGACCAAGACAAAAAATAGACGAAAAAACGAAAAAAGAAGACCAAATACAAAAAAGACCAAAGACAAGAAAAGAGGAGCAAAGACAAAAAAGAAGACCAAAGATAAAAAAGACCAAAGATAAAAAAGGACAAAGACAGCAAAAAAAGACCCAAGAGAAGAAAAGAAGACCAAAGACAAGAAAAGAACAAGACAAAAAAGAAGACGAAAAAACGAAAAAAGAACACCAAATACAACAAAATACCAAAGACAAGAAAAGAGGAGCAAAGACAAAAAAGAAGACCAAAGACAAGAAAAGAAGACCAAGACAAGAAAAGACCAAGACAAAAGAAGACGAAAAAAAACGAAAAAGAAGACCATATACAAAAAATTACCAAAGACAAGAAAAGAGGAACAAAGACAAAAAAGAGGACCAAAGATACCAAAGACAAAAAAAGACAAAGACAACAAAAATGACCCAAGACAAGAAAAGAATACCAAAGACAAGAAAAGACCAAGACAAAAAGAAGACCAAATACAAAAAAATACAAAAGAGGAGCAACGACAAAAAAGAAGACCAAAGATAAAAAGACCACAAAAAAGAAGACCAAAGACAAAAAGACCAAAACAACAAAAAAGACCCAAGACAAGAAAAGACCACAAACAAGACAAGAAGACCAAACACAAGAAAAGAAGACAGAAGACAAGAAAAGACCAAGACAGAAAAGAAGACCAAAAAACAGACAAAGAAGACTAAATACAAAAAAAGAAGACCAACGACAAAAAAGAAGAACAAAGACAAAAAAGAAGACGAAAGACAAAAACAAGAAGAAAGACAAGAAAAGAAGACCAAACACAAGAAAAGAAGACCAAAGACAAGCAGAGAGCAAGACAAAAAAGAAAACCAATGACAAAAACAAGACCAAAGACAAGAAAAGAAGACCAGAGACAAAGAAAGAAGACCAAAGACCGAAAAGAAGACCAAAGACTAAAAAGACAAGAAAAGAAGACCCAAGACAAGAAAAAAGACCATAGCCAAGAAAAGAAGACCAAACACAAGAAGAAAATATCAAAGACAGGAAAAGAAGACCAAAGACAAAAAGAAGATCAAAGACAAAAAGAAGACCAAATACGAAAATCAAACCAGAGGCAATAAAAAGATCAAAAGACAAAAAAACATCAAAAAGAAGATCAATAACAAGAAAAGAAGACCAAGGACAAGAACATACACCAAAGACAGAAAAGAAGACCAAAGACAAGAAAAGAAGACTACAAACAGGAAAAGAAGCTAAAGAACAAACCAAAACACCAAAGATAATAAAATAAGACCAAAAGACAAAAGAAGAACACCGAAGACAGGAAGAGAAAATCAAGGACTGAAAAAGAAGAAGAAAGAGAAAAAAAGGACCAAAGACTAAAAAAAAGACAAATGACAAAAAACAAGACCAAAGACATAAAAAAGACCAAAAAAAACAAGACCAAAGACAAAAAAAGACCAAAGACAAAAAATAAAACCAAAGACGAACAGGAAAAGCAGACAAAAAGGAGACGCAAGACAAAATAAAGGACGAAAGACAAAAAAAAACAGAAACAAAGACAAAAAAAGAAGACCAAAGACCAGACAAGAAGACCAAACACAAGAAAAGAAGACCAAAAACAAGAAAAGACCAAAACAAAAAAAGAAGATCAAAAACAAGAGAAAAGAAGACCAAAGACAAAAATGACACAAAATAAAAAAGACCAAAGACAAGAACAGAAGACCAAATACAAAAAATAGATCACGACAAGAAAGAAGACGTCAAGACAAGAAAAGAAGACCACAAGCAAGAAAAAAGACCGAACACAAGAAAAGAAGACCAAAGACAAGCAAAGACCAAGACAAAAAAGAAGATCTAAAAGAAGAAATCAGACGAACAAATACAAAAAAAGACCAAAGACAAAGAAAAGAAGACCAAAGACGAAAAGAAGACCAAAGACAAAAAAGACACAAAATCAAGTAGACCAAAGTCAACAAAAGAAGACCAAATACAAAAAAGGATCAAGACAACAAAAACCAAGACAAGAAAAGAAGACGACAAACAAGAAAAAAGACCAAACACAAGAAAGAAAGACCAAAGACAAGAAAAGACCAAGACAAAAAAGAAGACCAAAAAAAGAAAAAGAGAACCAAATACACGAAAAGAAGACCAACGACAAAAAAGAAGAATAAAAGACAAAATAGAAGACGAAATACAAAAACAAGAAGAAAGACAAGAAAAGTCTGGTACGTACTACTTCTATATGTCTGGTAGGGTACTACTTTTTATTATCTGGCAGGTACTACTTCTTAATGACGGTTAGGTACTACTTTGCGTAGTGATATGTCTTGACAAGAAAAGAAGACCAAACACATGAACCGAAGACCAAAGACAAAAAAAAAGAAGATCAATAACAAGAAAACAAGACCAATAACAAGAAAACAAGACCAAGGGCAAGAAAATACACCAAAGACGGAAAAGAAGATCAAAGACAAGAAAATAAGACCAAAGACAAAAAAGACCAAGACACAAAAGAAGACCAAAGATAAAAAAGACCAAAGACAATCAAAGAAGACCAAAGGCAAAAAAAAGAAGACCAAAGAACAGACGAAAACACCAAAGACAAAAAACAAGACCCAAGACAAAAAAGACCAAAGACAAAAAAGAAGACCAATAACAAGAAAACAAGACCAATAACAAGAAAACAAGACCAAAGACAAGAAAATACACCAAAGACGGAAAAGAAGATCAAAGACAAGAAGATAAGACCAAAGACAAAAAAGACCAAGACACAAAAGAAGACCAAACACAAGGAAAGAAAACCAAACACAAGAAAAGAAGACCAAAGACAAAAAAGAAGACCAAAATCAAAATATGTCTGGTAGGTACAACGTTGTTATGTCTGGTAGGTACTTCTTCTTTATGTCTGGTAGGTACTGCTTTTATTATCTAGTAGGTACTACTTCTTCATGTCTGGTAGGTACTACTTTGCGTACTGATATGTCTTGACAAGAAAAGAAGACCAAACACATGAACAGAGGACCAAAGATGTAAAAAGAAGATCAATAACAAGAAAACAAGACCAATAGCAAGAAAACAAGACCAAGGACAAGAAAATACACCAAAGACGGAAAAGAAGATCAAAGACAAGAAAATAAGACCAAAGACAAATAAGACCAAGACACAAAAGAAGACCGAAGAAAAAGAAGACCAAAGACAATAAAAGAAGACCAAAGGCAAAAAAGAAGACCAAAGAACAGACGAAAACACCAAAGATAATAAAACAAGACCAAAAGACAAAGGAAATACCAAAGACAAAAAAGAAGACCAATAACAAGAGAACAAGACCAATAACAAGAAAAAACAAGACCAAGGACAAGAAAATACACCAAAGACGGAAAAAAGATCAAAGACCAGAAAATAAGTCCAAAGACAAAAAAAGACCAAGACACAAAAGAAGACCAAAGACAAAAAGAAGACCAAAGACAAGACAAGAAGACCAAAGGCAAAAAGAGAAGACCAAAGAACAGACGAAAACACCAAAGATATTAAAACAAGACCAAAGACAAAAGAAGAGGACCGAACACAGGAAGAGAAAATCAAAGACTGGAAAAGAAGAGGAAAGAAAAAAGACTAAAAACAAAAAAGAAGACCAATGACAAAAAACAAGACCAAAGACAAATAAGAAGACCGAAAGACATGAAACAAGACCAATGACAAAAAAAAGACCCTAGACAAACAAAAGACCAAAGACAAAAAAGACACGAAATAAAGAAGACCAAAGACAAGAAAAGAAGACCAAATACAAAAACAGATCACGACAACAAAAAAGACCCAAGACAAAAAAGAAGACCACAAACAAGAACAAAAGACCAAACACAAGAAAAGAAGACCAAAGACAAGCAAAGAGCAAGACAAAAAAAGAAGACCAAAAACGAGAAATAAGAAGAACAAATCCAAAAAAATACCAAAGACAAGAAAAGAAGATCAAATACAAAAAAAAGATCACGACAACAAAAAAGACCCAAGACAAGAAAAGAAGACCACAAACAAGAACAAAAAGACCAAACACAAGAAAAGAAGACCAAAGACAAGAAAAGACCAAGACAAAAAGAAGACCAAAGAAAAGAAGAAGACCAAATACACGAAAAGAAGACCAACAACAAAAAAGGAGAACAAAGACAAAATAGAAGACGAAAGACAAAACCAAGAACAAAGGCAAGAAAAGAAGACCATTTTTATGTCTGATAGGTACTACTTTTTTATGTCTGGTAGGTACTACTTTGCGTATTGATATGTATTGAAAGAAAAAGAAGTCCAAACACAATAAAAGAGGACCAAACACAAGAAAAGAAGACCAAAGACAAAAAAGAAGATCAAAAACAAGATATGTCTGGTAAGTACAACGTCTTCATGTCTGGTAGGTACTACTTCTTTATGTCTGGTAGGTACTATTTCTTTTATGTCCGGTAGGTACTACTTTTTTCTGTCTTGTAGGAACTATTTCTTTATGTCTGTTAGGTACTACTTCTTTATGTCTCGTAGGTACTACTTCTTTATGTCTGGTAGGTACTACTTTTTTCTGTCTTGTAGGAACTATTTCGTTATGTCTGGTGGGTACTACTTCTTTTATGTCCCGTAGGTATTACTTCTATTTTACGTCTGGTAGATACTACTTTTTTATGCCTGGTATGTACTTTTTCTTGTCTTTGGTCTTCTTTTCTGTCTTTGGTCTTTTTTCGTATTTGGTCTTATTTTTTCTTGTTTTTTATCCTTTTTTTCTTGGTCTTTTCTTTCTTTTTTGGTGTTCTTTCCTGGTGTTTGGTCTTCTTGTCTGGTGTTTGGTCTTCTTTTCTTGTCTTCGGTTTTTGTTTTTTGCCTTTCGTCTTTTATTTTGTCTTGTGTCTCCTTTTTGTCTGCTTTTCCTGTTCCTCTTTGGACTTCTTTTGTCTTTGGTCTTGTTTTTTTGTCTTTTGGTCTTTTTGTCTCTTTGGTCTTGTTTTTCTCATTGGTCTTCTTTTGTCTTTGGTCCTTTTTCTCTTTCTTTTGCTTTTTCAGTCCTTGATTTTCTCTTCCTGTCTTCGGTCTTCTTCTCTTGTCTTTGGTCTTATTTTATTATCTTTGGTGTTTTGGTTTGTTCTTTCGTCTTCTTTTCCTGTCTGTAGTCTTCTTTTCCTTCTCTTTCGTCTTCTTTTTTTGTCTTGTATTGTTTGTCTTTGGTCTTCTTTTCTTCTCTTTAGTCTTCTTTTGTGTCTTTGGTCTTGTTTTTTGTCTTGATAGTTTTCTTCGTTTTGGTCTTCTTTTATTGTCTTAGCTCTTCTTTTCTTGACTGAAGTCTTCTTTATCTTGTCTTTGGTGTTTTTTTTTGTCCTTGGTCTTCTTTTTCTGTGCATGGTCTTCTTTTATTGTCTTGGTCTTTTTTTCAATCTTAGGGTCTTCTTTTCTTGTTTTTTGGTCATTTTTATTTGGTCTTCTTTTTTTGTCTTGGTCTTTTTTGTCTTTGGTCTTCTATTTTCTTGTATTTGGTCTTCTTTTCTGCTTTTGGTCTTCTTTTTTTTTTTGTCTTGGTCTTTTCTTGTCTTTGGTCTTCTTTCTTGTGTTTGGTCTTTTTTCCTTGTTTGTGATCTTTTTGTCTTTGTCTTTTTTTGGTCTTCTTTTCTTGTCTTTGGTCTTCTTTATTTTGTTTTTTTTTTTGTCATTAGTTTTCTTTTTGTCTTTTGGTCTTCTTATATTGTCTTTGGGGTATTTTTTGTATTTGATCTTCTTTTTTTCTTGTTTTTGGTCTTCCTTTTTTGTCTTGATCGTTTCTTTGTATTTGGTCTTCTTTTCTTGTGTTTGGTCTTCTTGTCTGGTCTTTGTTTGTCTTCTTTTATTGTCTTTGTTCTTGTTTTTTGTCTTTCGTCTTTTATTTTCTCTTGGGTCTTCTTTCTTGTCTGCTTTTCCTGTTCATCTTTGGTCTTCTCCTTTGTCTTTTTGTCTTTTGTTTGTCTTTGGTCTTGTTTTTTTGTCATTGGTCTTTTTTTAATCTTTTTTGACCTTGTTTTTTGTCTTTGGTCTTCTTTTTTGTTTTGTGTATTTTTTCCTTTCTTCTTCTTTTCCAGTCTTTGATTTTCTCTTCCTGTGTTCGGTCTTCTTCTCGTGTCTTTGGTTTTCTTTTCTCGTATTTGGTCTTTTTTCTTGCTTTTGTCTTTTTTTTGTCTTGGTCTTGTTTTATTATCTTTGGTCTTTTCGTCTGTTCTTTGGTCTTCTTTTTTCTTGCCTTTGGACTTTTTTCTTGTCTTTAGTCTTTTTTTGTCTTTGGTCTTCTTTTTTGTCTTGGTGGAGCGATTAAGCGATTGAGTGATGGAGCGATGGACCGATGGAACGATATAGCAATGGAGCGATCGAGCGATGGAGTGATGTAGGGATGGGCGATAAAAACGATTGGGGAATGGAGCGATGGAGCGATGGAGCGATGGAGCAATGGAGCGATGAAGCGGTAGAGCGATGTAGTGAAGGAACTGATGGTGCGATGGTGCGATGGAGCGATGGAGCGATGGAGCGATGGAGTGATGAAGCGATAGAGCGATGGAGCGATGCAGCTATGGAGCGATGGGTGATGGAGCGATGGAGCGATGGAGCGATGTAACGATGAGCAATTGAGCGATGGAGCGATGGAGCGATGGAGCGATTAGCGATTGAGTGATTGAGCAATGGAGTGATGGAACGATGTAGGGATGGGGCGACAAAACGATGGGGCAATGAAGCGATGGAGCGATGGAGCGATGAAGCAATGGATCGATGGAGCAATTGAGCGATGGAGCGATGGAGTGATGGAGCGATGGAGCGATGGAGCGATTGAGCGATGGAGTGATGGAGCGATGGAGCGATGAACGATGAGCAATGGAGCGAATTGAGCGATTGAGCGACGGAGTGATTAGCGATTGAGTGATGGAGCAATGGAGCGATGTAGGGATGGAGCGACAAAAACAGTGGGGCAATGGAGCGATGGAGCGATGGAGCAATGGAGCGATGAAGCGGTAGAGCGTTGGATTGATGGTACGATGGGGCAATGGAGCGATTGAGCGATGGAGCGATAGAGCGATGGAGCGATGGAGCGATTGAGCGATGGCGCGATTGAGCGATGAAGCAGTAGACCGATGAAGTGATGGAGCGATGGAGCGACGGAGCAATGGAGCAATGGATCGATGGATCGATGGAGCAATGGAGCAATGGAGCGATGGAGCGATGGAGTGATGGAGCGATGGAGCGATGGAGCGATGGAGCGCTGGAGCGATGGAGCAATGGATCGATGGAGCAATTGAGCGATGAGAGATGGAGTGATGGAGCGATGGAGCGATGGAGCGATTAAGCGATGGAGCAAAGGGATGGAGCGACAAAACAATGGGGGAATGGAGCGATGGAGCGATGGAACGATGGAGCAATGGAGCGATGAAGCGGTAGAGCGTTGGATTGATGGTACGGTGGGGCAATGGAGCGATGGAGCGATGGAGCGATAGAGCGATGGAGCGATGGAGCGATTGAGCGATGGAGCGATTGAGCGATGAACAGTGGGACCGATGAAGTGATGGAGCGATGGAGCCAAGGAGCGATGGAGCAATGGATCGATGGAGCAATGGAGCGATGGAGCGATGGAGCGATGGAGCGATGGAGCGATGGAGCGATGGAGCGATGGAGCGATTGAGCGATGGAGCGATGGAGCGATGGAGCGATGGAGCGATGGAGCGATGTAACGATGGGCAATGGAGTGATTGAACGATGGAGCGATGGAGCAATTAAGCGATTGGTGATGGAGCAATGGAGCGATGGAGCGATGTAGGGATGGAGTGGGGATAAAGCGGTAGGGCGATGGAGTGAAAGAATGATGGAGAGATGGAGCGATGTAGCTGGAGTGCTGGAGCAATGGAGCGATGATTCGGTAAAGCGATGGAATGATGGAGCGATGGAGCGATAGAGCGATGGGGCGCTAGAGCGATGGAGCGATGGAGCGATGGAGCGATGGTGCGATGTAACGATGAGCAATGGAGCGATGGTGCGATGTAACGATGAGCAATGGAGCGATGGAGTGACGGAGCAATGGAGCGATGGAGCGATGGAGCGACAAAGCGATGGAGCGATGGAGCAATGGAGCGATGAAGCAGTAGACCGATGGAGTGATGTAGCAATGGAGCGACGGAGCGATGGAGCAATGGATCGATGGAGGAATGGAGCAATGGAGCGATGGAGCGATTGAGCAATTGAGCGATGGAGCGATGGAGTAATGGAGCGATTGAGCGATTGAAGTGATGGAGCGATGGAGCGATGGAGAGATGTAACGATGGGCAATGGAGCGATTGAACGATGGAGCGATGGAGCGATGGGTTAATGGAGCGATTGAGTGATTGAGCGATGGAGCGATAGAGCAATGGAGCGATGAAGCAGTAGACCAATGGAGTGATGGAGCGATGGAGCGACGGAGCGATGGAGCAATGGATCGATGGAGCAATGGAGCAATGGAGCGATGGAGTGACGGAGCAATTGAGCAATGGAGCAAGATGAAGTGATGGAGCGATCGAGCGATGGAGCGATGGAACGATGGAGCGATTTAACGATGGGCAATGGAGCGATTAAACGATGGAGCGACAGCGATTAAGCGATTTAGTGATGGAGCAATGGAGCGATGGAGCGATGTAGGGATGGAGTGGAGCGATAAAACGGTAGGGCAATGGGTGAAAGAACGATGGAGTGGAGCGATAGAGCGGTAAGGCGATGGAGTGAAAGAACGATGGAGCGATGGAGCGATGGAGCGATGGAGCATTGGAGCCATGATTCGATGGAGCGATGGAGTGATGGAGCGATGGAGTGATGGAGCGATTGAGCGATGGACCGATGGAGCAATGGAGCAATGGATCGATGGAGCAATAGAGCGATGGAGCGATGGAGCAATTGAGCGATGGAGCGATGGAGCGATCAAGCGATGGAGCAATGGAGTGATAGAGCGATGGAGCGCTAGAGCGATGGTGCGATGGAGCGCTGCAACGATGAGCAATTGAGCGATGGAGCGACGGAGCAATGGAGCGATGTAGGGATAGAACGACAAAACGATGGGGCAATGGAGCGATGGAGCGATGGAGCAATTGATCGATGTAGCGATGGACCGATGCAGCGAAGGAGCGATGGAGGAATGGAGGGATTAGCGATTGAGTGATGGAGCAGTGGAACTATAGAGCGATGTAGGGATGGATTGACAAAACAATGGGGCATTGGAGCGATGGAGAATTGGAGCGATGGAGCAATGGATCGATGGAGCAATGGAACGATGGAGCGATGGAGCAATTGCGCGGTGGAGCGATCGAGCCATGGATCGATTGAGTGATGGAGCGATGGAGCGATGGACGATGGAGCGATGGAGCGATGTAACGATGAGCACTGGAGCGATTGAGCAATGGAGCGACGGAGCGATTAGCGGTTGAGTGATGGAGCAATGGAGCGATGGAGCGATGTAGGGATGGAGCGACAAAACAATAGGCAATGCAGCGATGGAGCGATGGAGCGATGTAGCAATGGAGCGATGGTGCGGTAGAGCGTTGGACTGATGGTACGATAGCACAATGGAGCGCTGGAGCGATGGAGCGATGGAGCGATGGAGCAATGGACCGATGAAGCAGTAGACCGATGGAGTGATGGAGCGATGGAGCGACGGAGCGATGGAGCATCGATGCATCGATGGAGCAATGGAGCGATGGAGCGATGGAGCAATGGAGCGATAGAGCGATTGAGTGATTGAGCGATGGAGCGATGGAGCGATTGAGCGATGTAACAATGGGCAATGGAGCAATTGAGCGATGGAGCGATGGAGCGATTAAGCGATTGACTGATGGACTAATGCATCGATGGAGCGATGTAGGAATGGAGTGGAGCGATAAAGCGCTAGGGCGATGGACTGAAAGAACGATGGAGCGATGGAGCGCGGAGTGATGGAGCGATGGAGCGAAGGAGTGATGGAGCAATGGATCGATGAAGCAATGGAGCGATTGAGCGATGGAGCAATTGAGCGATGGAGCGATTGAGCGATCAAGCGATGGAGCGATGGAGGGATTGAGCGATGGAGCGCTAGAGCGATGGAGCGATGGAGCGATGGACCGATGGAGCGATGTAACGATGAGCAATGGAGCGATGGGGCGACGGAACGATGGAGCGATGTAGGGATGAAGCGACAAAACGATTGGGCAATGGAGCGATGGAGCCGTGGATAAATGGATCGATGGAACGATGGAGCGATGGAATGATGGAGCGATGGAGCGATTAGCGATTGAGTGATAGAGCAATGGAGCGATATAGCGATGTAGGGATGGAGCGACAAAACAATGGGGCAATTGAGTGAGGGAGCGATGGAGCGATGGAGCAAAGGATCGAATGAGCAATGGAGCGATGAAGCGATGGAGCAATTGAGCGATGGAGTGATGGAGCGATCGAGCGATGGAGCGATGGAGCGATGGAGCAATGGAGTGATGGGGCGATGGAGCGATGGAGCGATGTAACGATGAGCACTGGAGCGATGGAGCAATGGAGTGACGGAGCGATTAGCGATTGAGTGATGGAGCAATGGAGCGATGGAGCGATGTAGTGAGGATGGAGCGACAAAACGATGGGGCAATGGAGCGATGGGGCGATGGAGCAATGGAGCGATGAAGCGGTAGAGCGTTGGAGTGATGGTACGATGAGGCAATGGAGGGATGGAGCGATGGAGCGATGGAGCGATGGAGCAATGGAGCGACGAAGCAGTAGACCGATTGAGTGATGAAGCGATGGAGCGACGGAGCGATGGAGCAGTGGATCGATGGAGCAATGGATCGATGGAGCGATGGAGCGATGGAGCAATTGGGCGATGAAGCGATGGAGCGATGTAACGATTATCAATGGAGCGATTGAGCGATGCAGCGATGGAGCGATTAGCGATTGAGAGATGGAGCAATGGAGCGATGGAGCGATGTAGGGATGGAGCGATGGAGCAACGGAGCGATGAAGCGGTAGAGCGATGGAGTGATGGAGCAATGGATCGATGGAGCAATGGGGCGATGGAGCAATGGAGCAGCTGAGCGATTAAGCGATAGAGTGATGGAGCAATGGAGCGATGGAGCGATGTAGGGATGGAGCGATAAAATGGTGGGGCAATGGAGCGATTGAGCGATGGAGCGATGGAGCAATGGAGCGATGAAGCGGTAGAGCGTTAGAGTGATGGTACGATGGGACAATAGAGCGATGGAGCGATGGAGCGATGGAGCGAGGGAGCGATTGAGCCAAGTAACAATGGAGCGATAGAGCCATGGAGCGATGGAGCGATGTAACTATTCGCAATGTAGCGATGGAGCGATGGAACGATGGAGTGATTAAGCGATTGAGTGATGGAGCGATTGACCGATGGAGCGATGGAGCGATGGAGCGATAGAGCGATGGATCGATGGAGCGATGGAGCGATGGAGCAATGGAGCGATTGAGCGATTTTACCGATTATGTGGTGGAGCAATGGAGCGATGAAGTGGTGGAGCGATGGAGTGATGGTGTGATGGAGTGATGGAACGATGGAGCGATCAAGCATTGGAGCGATGCAGCGAGCAACTAATGGAGTGAGA
Organism: Doris montereyensis; assembly: GCA_037039925.1. Taxonomy (NCBI): domain Eukaryota; kingdom Metazoa; phylum Mollusca; class Gastropoda; order Nudibranchia; family Dorididae; genus Doris; species Doris montereyensis. The sequence goes on from JAXRKP010001239.1 coordinate 58,875, forward strand.
GAACAATGGAGCGATGGGCCGATGTAGAGATGGAGCAATGGAGCAATTGAGTGATGGAGAAGGGGATCGATGGAACGATTGAGCGATTGAGTGATGGACCGATGGAGCGATAGAGCGATGGAACGATGGAGCGATGGACTGATGGAGCGATGGAGCGATGACTCAAATTCCATATCACTACGCCTCAATCGGCCTCTAATTCGATATCACTACGCGGCCTCAATCGTCCTCTAATTCTATATCACTACGCGGCCTCAATCGTCCTCTAATGCGATAGCACTATGTGACCTCAATCGTCCTCTTTCGATAGCACTATGTGACCTCAATCGTTCTCTAATTCGATATCACTACGCGACCTGAATCGTCCTCTAATTCGATATCACTATGTGACCTCAATCGTCCTCTAATTCGTTATCACTACACGGCCTCAATCGTCCTCTAATTCGATATCACTACGCGGCCTCAATCGTCCTGTAATTTGAGATACCGAATCCCTACCAGACATAAAGAAGTAGTACCTACCAGACATGTCAAAAGTAGTACCTAACAGACATAAAGAAATAATACCTACGAAACATAAAGAAGTAGTAACTACAAGACATAAAAAAGTAGGACCTACCAGACGTAAATAAGTAGTACCTACCAGACATAAAGAAATGGTACCTACCGGACATAAAGAAGTAGTACCCACCAGACATAAAGAAATAGTTCCTACAAGACAGAAAAAGTAGTACCTACCAGACACAAAAGAAATAGTACCTACCAGAAATAAAGAAACAGTACCCACCAGGCATAAAGAAATAGTTCCTACAAGACAGAAAAAGTATAACCTACCAGACATAAAAAAGGAGTACCTAACGGACATAAAGAAGTAGTACCTACCAGGCATAAAGAAGTAGTACCTACCAGGCATAAGGACGTTGTACCTACCACATATAAAGAAGTAGTACCTACCAGACATAAAAAAGTAGTACCTAACAGACATACAAAGTAGTACCTACCAGACGTAAAAGATGTAGTACCTACCAGACATAAAGAAATAGTACCAACCGGACATAAAAAGTAGTTCCCACCAGACATAAAGAAATAGTTCCTACAAGACAGAAAAAGTAGTACTTACCAGACATAAAGAAGTAGTACCTACGAGATATAAAGAAGTTGTACCTAACAGGCATAAAGAAGTAGTACCTACCAGACATAGAGAAGCAGTACCTACCAGACATAAAGAAATAGTACCTACCAGACATAAAAAGTAGTACCTACCAGACATAAAGAAGTAGTACCTACCAAACATATCTTGTTTTTGGTCTTCTTTTTTTGTCTTAGGTTTTTTTCTTGTGTTTGGTCTTTTTTCTTTTCTTTTTCTTTTTTTGTCTTGGTCTTTTCTTGTCTTTGGTCTTCTTTTCTTGTCTTGGGTCTTCTTGTCTGGTTTTGGTCTTCTTTTGTTGTCTTTGTTCTTGTTTTTGTCTTTCGTCTTCTATTTTGTCTTTGTTCTTCTTTTTTGTCGTTGGTCTTCTTTTCTTGTATTTGGTCTTCTTTTTTCTGTTTTTTGGTCTCCTTTTTTGTCTTGGTCTTTTCTTGTCTTTGGTCTTCTTTTCTTGTGTTTGGTCTTTTTTCCTTGTTTGTGGTCTTCTTTTCTTGTTTTGGGTCTTTTTGTTGTCTTGATCTTTTTTGTATTTTGGTCTGCTTTTCTTGTCTTTGGTCTTCTTTCATTTGTGTCTTTTGTCATTAGTCTTCTTTTTGTCTTTGGTCTTCTTTTATTGTCTTTGGTCTCTTTTTTTGTATTTGCTCTTCTTTTTTCTTGTTTTTGGTCTTCTTTTTTGTCTTCATCGTTTTTTGTTTTTGGTCTTCTTTTTCTCATGTTTTGGTCTTCCTGTTTGGTCTTTGGTCTTCTTTTATTGTCTTTGTTCTTGTTTTTTGTCTCTCGTCTTTTATTTTGTCTCGGGTCTTCTTTTTTGTCTATTTTCCTGTTCATCTTTGGTCTTCTTTTGTCATTGGTCTTTTGTTTGTCTTTGGTCTTTTGTTTGTCATTGGTCTTGTTTTTTTGTCTTTTTGGTCTTCTTTTTTGTCTTTGGTCTTGTTTTTTGTCATTGGTCTTCTTTTTTTGTTTTTGGTATTTTTTCCTTTCTTCCTTTTTTTCCAGTCTTTGATTTTCTCTTCCTGTGTTCGGTCTTCTTCTCTTGTCTTTGGTTTTCTTTTTCTTGTATTTGGTCTTTTTTCTAGTTTTGATCTTTTTTTTTTGTCTTGGTCTTGTTTTATTATCTTTGGTCTTTTCGTCTGTTGTTTGGTCTTCTTTTCTTGCCTTTGGAATTTTTTCTTGTCTTTTTTGTTTTGGTGGAGCGATTAAGCGATTGAGTGATGGAACGATGAACCGATTGAGCGATATAGCAATGGAGCGATGGAGCGATGGAGCGGTGGACCGATGTAGGGATGGAGCGATAAAACGATGGGGCAATGGAGCGATGGAACGATGGAGCGATGGAGCGATGGAGCAATGGAGCAATGAAGCGGTAGAGGGATCGAGTGAAAGAACGATGGAGCGATGGAGCGATGGAGCGATGGAGCGCTGGAGCAATGGAGCGATGAAGTGGTAGAACGATGGAGTGATGGAGCGATGGAGCGACGGAGCGATGGAGCAATGGATCGATGGAGCAATGGAGGAAAAGAGCGATGGAGCAATTGAGCGATCGAGCGGTGGAGCGATGGAGCGATGGAGCGATGGAGCGATGGAGCAATGGAGCGATGTAACGATGAGCAATGGAGCGATTAGCGATTGAGTCATTGAGCAATGGAGCGATAGAGCGATGTAGGGATGGAGCGACCAAACGATGGGGCAATGGAGCGATGGAGCGATGGAGCGATGGAGCAATGGAGTGCTGAAGCGGTAGAGCGTTGGAGTGATGGTACGATTGGGCAATGGAGCGATTGAGCGATGGAGCGATGGAGCGATGGAGCAATGGAGCGATGAAGCAGTAGACCGATGGAGCGATGGAACGATGGAGCAACGGGAGCGATGGAGCAATGGATCGATAGAGCAATGGAGCGATGGAGCGATGAAGCAATTGAGCGACGGAGCGATGGAGTGATGGAGCGATGGAGCGATGGAGGTATGGAGCGATGGAGCGATCGAGCGCTGGAGCGATGTAACGATGGGCAATGGAGCGATTGAGCGATAGAGCGATGGAGCGATTGAGTGTGATGGAGCGATGGAGCGATGGAACGATAGAGCGATGGAGCAATGGAGCGAGGATGGAGCGATTGAGCGGTAGAGCGTTGGAATGATGGTACGATAGGGCAATGGAGCGATGGAGCGATGGAGCAATGGAGCAATGAAGCAGTAGAGCGATGGATTGATCGAGCGATGGAGCGACGGAGCGATGGCGCAATGAATCGATGGAGCAATGGAGCGATTGAACAATGGAGCAATTGAGCGATGGAGCGATGGAGCGATGGAGCGATGGAGCGATGGAGCGATGGAGCGATGGAGCGATGGAGCGATGCAGCGATGGAGTGAAGCGATTGAGTGATGGAGCAATGGAGCGATGGAGCAATCGAGCGATGAGGCGATGGAGCGATGGAGCGATGGAGCGATGGAGCGATGTAGGGATGGAGCGATGGAGCGATGGAAGGAAGCGATGGAGCCAAGTAACGATGGAGCGATGGAGCGATGGAACGATGTAACGATGGGCAATGTAGCGATTGAGCGATGGAGTGCTTAAGCGATTGAGTGATGGAGCGATGGACCGATTGAGCGATGGAGCGATGGAGCTATAGAGGATGGATCGATGGGGCGATGGAGCGATGGAGCAATGGAGCGATTTACCGATTAAGGGGTGGGGCAATGGAGTGATGAAGTGGTGGAGCGATGATGTGATGAAACGATGGAGCGATCAAGCGTTGGAGCGATGCAGCGATCAACCAACGAAGTGAAAAGAAAATGGAGCCATGGGCTGATGGAGCGATGGGCCGATGTAACGATGGAGCAATGGAGCAATTGACTGATGGAGAAGGGGACCGATGGAACGATTGAGCGATTGAGTGATGGAGCGATGGATCGATGGAGCGATGGATCGATGGAGCGATGGATCGATTGAGCGATGGACCGATGGAGCGATGGAGCGATATCACTACGTTTCAATCGGCCTTTTAATTCGATATCACTACGCGGCGTCAATCGTCCTCTAATTCGATATCATTACGCGGCCTCAATCGTCCACTAATTCGATATCACTATGTGACCTCAATCGTCCTCTAATTCGATATCACTACACGGCCTCAAACGTTCTCTAATTCAATATCACTACGCCTCAATCGGCCTCTAATATGATATCACTACGTGGCCTCACTCGTCCTCTAATTCGATATCACTACGCCTCACTCGTCCTCTAATTGAACATCTCTACGCGGCCTCAATCATTCTCTAATTCGATATCATTCCGCCTGACTCGTCCTCAAATTCGATACCACTACGCGACCTCAATCGTCCTCTAATTCAATATCACTATGCGGCTTCAATCGTCCTCTAATTCGATATCACTACACGGCCTCAATCGTCCTCTTATTCGATATCACTACGCGGTCTCAATCGTCCTGTAATTTGAGATACCGAATCACTACCAGACATAAAGAAGTAGTACCTACTAAACATAAAGAAGTAGTACCTACCAGACATAAAATAATTGTACCTACCAGACGTAAAGAAGTAGTACCTACCAGACACAAAGAAATAGTACCTACCGGACATAAAGAAATAGTACCCACCAGGCATAAAGAAATAGTTCCTACAAGACAGAAAAAGTAGTACCTACCAGACATAAAGAAGTAGTACCTACCAGACATAAAGAATTAGTACCTACCAGACATAAAGAATTAGTACCTACCAGACATAAAGAAGTAGTACCTACCAGACATAAGGACGTTGTACCTACCAGACATAAAGAAGTAGTACCTACCAGACATTAAAAAGTAGTACCTAACAGACATAAAAAAGTAGTACCTACCAGACGTAAAGATGTAGTACCTACCAGACATAAAGAAATAGTACCTACCGGACATAAAAAGTAGTTCCCACCAGACATAAAGAAATAGTTCCTACAAGACAGCAAAAGTAGTACCTACCACACATAAAGAAGTAGTACCTACGAGTCAAGTAAACCTAACAGACATAAAGAAGTAGTACCACCACAGGTGGGAAGAATGGAACAATTGACAAAAAAAAAGAAGTAGTACCTACGAGACATAAATAAGTTGTACCTAACAGACATAAAAAGTAGTACCTACCAGACATAAAGAAGTAGTACCTACCAGACATAAAGTAGTACCTACCAGACATAAAGAAGTAGTATCTACCAGACATATCTTGTTTTTGGTCTTCTTTTTTTGTCTTTGGTCTTCTTTTCTTGTGGTTCGTCTTCTTTTCTTGTGTTTGGTCTTCTTTTTGGTCTTTGGTCATCTTTTCTTGTCTTCGGTCTTTTTTGTTGTCCTGGACTTTTTTTGTCTTCGGTCTTTTTTTTTTGTCTTGGTCTTCTTTTTTGTATTAGGTCTTCTTTTTGTCTTTGGTCTTCTTTTTTGTCTTTGTTCTTCTGTTTGTCTTTGGTCTTCTTTTTTGTCTTTGGTCTTTTCTTTTATTTGGTCTTTTTTTCGTCTTCTTTTTGTGTCTTGGTCTTTTCTTGTCTTTGGTCTTCTTTTCTTGTATTTGGTTTTCTTATGTTTGTTCCTGTTTTTGTCTTTCGTCTTCTATTTTGTCTTTGTTCTTCTTTTTTGCCGTTGGTCTTCTTTTCTTGTATTTGGGCTTCTTTTTCTGTTTTTTGGTCTTCTTTTTGTCTTGGTCTTTTTCTTGTCTTTAGCCTTCTTTTCTTGTCTTTGGTCTTCTTTTCTTGTCTTTGGTCTTTTTTGGTATTTGGTCTTCTTTTTTCTTGTTTTTTATCTTTTTTTGTCTTGCTCTTTTCTTGTTTTTGGTCTTCCTTCCTGGTGTTTGGTCTTCTCGTCTGGTCTTTCGTCTTCTTATCTTGTCTTCGTTTTTTTTTTTGCCTTTCGTCTTTTATTTTGTCTTGTGTCTCCTTTTTGTCTGCTTTTCCTGTTCGTCTTTGGATTACTTTTTGTCTCTTTGATCTTGTTTTTTGTCATTGGTCTTCTTTTTGTCTTTGGTCCTTTTTTCTCTTTCTTTTGCTTTTTCAGTCCTTGATTTTCTCTTCCTGTCTTCGGTCTTCTTCTCTTGCCTTTGGTCTTATTTTATTATCTTTGGTGTTTTAGTTTGTTCTTTCGTCTTCTTTTCCTGTCTGTAGTCTTCTTTCCTTCTCTTTCGTCTTCTTTTTTGTCTTGGTATTGTTTGTCTTTGGTCTTCTTTTTTTGTCTTTGGTCTTCTTTTGTGTCTTTGGTCTTGTTTTTTTTCTCTTTGATCTTTTCTTCTTGTCGTTGGTCTTCTTTTCTTGTCTTTCGTTTTTTTTGTATTTGATCTTTTTTTTGTCTTGGTCTTTTCTTGTTTTTGGTCTTCTTTTATTGTCTTTGGTGTTCTTGTCTGGTCTTTGGGGGTTTTTTTCTGCCTTTGGTATTCTTTTCTTGTCTTAGCTCTTCTTTTCTTGACTTAGGTCTTGTTTTCTTGTCTTTGGTGTTTTTCCTTGTCCTTGGTCTTCTTTTCTTGTGTTTGGTCTTCTTTTCTTGTCTTGGTTTTTTTTTGTCTTTGGTCTCCTTTTCTTCTTTTTGGTCATTTTGTATTTGGTCTTCTTTTTTTGTTTTTTTCGTCTTCTTTTTTTGTCTTGGTCTTGTTTTATTATCTTTGGTCTTTTCGTCTCTTCTTTGGTCTTCTTTTCTTGCCTTTGGACTTTTTTCTTGTCTTTGGTCTTCTTCTTTGTCTTTGGTCTTCTTCTTTGTCTTGGTGGAGCGATTAAGCGATTGATTGGAGATGGACCGATGGAGCGATATAGCAATGGAGCGATGGAGGAGCGATGGAGCGATGGAGCGATAAAACGATTGGGCAATGGAGCGATCCAAAGCGATGGAGCGATGGAGTAGAGCGATGGAGTGGAGGAACGATGGAGCGAAAGGGATTGGAGCAATGGAGCGATGAATTAGAGCGATGGAGTTGGAGCGGATGGAGCGACGGAGCGATGGAGCAATGGATCGATGGAGCAATGGACAGATGGAGCGATTGAGCAATTGGAGCGGTTGAGCGATTGGAGCGATGGAGCGATGGAGCGATGGAGCAATGGAGCGATGGAGCGATGTAACGATGGAGCAATGGAGCGATGGAACGATGGAGCGACGGAGCGATTAGCGATTGGAGTGATGGAGCCATGGAGCGATGGAGCGATGTAGGGATGGAGCGACAAAATGATGAGGCAATGGAGTGATGGAGCGATGGAGCAATGGAGCGATGAAGCGGTAGAGCATTGGAGTGATGGTACAATGGGGCAATGGAGCGATGGAGCGATGAAGCAATGGAGCGATGAAGCAGTAGACCGATGGAGTGATGGAGCGATGGAGTGACGTAGCGATGGAGCAATGGATCGATTGATCAATGGAGCGATGGAGCGATGGAGCAATTGAGCGATTGAGCGATGGAGTGATGCAGCGATGGAGCGATGGAGTGATGTAACGATGGGCAATGGAGCGATTGAGCGATGGAGCGATGGAGCGATTGAGCGATTGAGTGATGGAGCAATGGAGCGATGTAGGGATGGAGGATAAAACGATGGGGCAATGGAGCGATGGAGCGATGGAGCGATGGAGCAATGGAGCGATTAAGCGGTAGAGCGTTGGATGATGGTACGATGGGGCAATGAAGCGATGGGGCGATGGAACGATGGAGCAATTGAGCGAAGAAGCAGTAGAGCGATGGAGTGATGGAGCGATAGAGCGACGGGAGCGATTGAGCAATGGATCGATGGAGCAATGGAGCGATGGAGCGATGGGGCAATTGAGCGATGAAACGATGGAGCGATTGAGCGATGGAAAAGAGCGATTGAGCGATGGAGCGATGGAGCGATGTAACCATTGGGCGATGGAGCGATTGAACGATGGAGTGATTGAGCGATAGAGAGGTGGGGAGATTGAGTGATGGAGCGATTGAGCGATGGAGCGAGGAGCGATGGATCCATGTAGCGATGGAGCAATGCAGCGATGGAGCGATGTAAAGATGGGCAATAGAGCGATGGCGCGATTAAGTGATTGAGTAATGGGTGATGTAGCGATGGAGCGATGGAGCAATGGAGCGATGGAGCGATGGAACGATTGAGCGATTGAGCGATCGAGCGATTGAGCGATTCAGCGATGGAGCAATGGAGGGATGGAGCGATGGAGCGATGGAGCGATGGAGCGATTGAGCGATGGAGCGATGGAGCGATGGAGCGAGTAAGCAATGAAGCGATTGAGTGATTGAGCAATGCAGTGGTGGAGCAATTGAGCGATGAAGTGGTGAAGCGATGGAGTGATGGAACGATGGAGCGATCAAGTGTTGGAGCGATGCATCGATAAATTAATGGAGTGAAAGAACAATGGAGCGATGGGCCGATGGAGCGATGGGAAGATGTAGCGATGGAGCAATGGAGCGATTGAGTGAAGGAGAAGGAGAGCGATGGAACGATTGAACGGTTGAGGGATGGACCGACGGAGTGATGGAGCGATGGATCGATGCAGCGATGGAGCGATGGAGCGATGGAGCGATGGCTCAAATTCTATATCACTACACCTCAATCGGCCTTTAATTTGATATCACTACGCGGCCTCAATCGTCCTCTAATTCGATAGCACTATACGACATCAATCGTCCTCTAATTCGATATCACTACACGGCCTCAATCATCCTCTAATTCAATATCACTATCCCTCAATATGCCTCAAATTTGATATCACTACCCGGCCTAAACCGTCATCTAATTCGATATCACTACGCAGCCTCAATCGTCCTCTAATTCGATGTCACTACGCGGCCTCAATCGTTCTTTAATGGTATATGACTACGCGACCTCAATCGTCCTCTAATTTGATATCATTCCGTCTCAATCGTCCTCTAATTCGATATCACTACGCGGCCTCAATCGTCCTCTAATTCGATATCACTACGCGGCTTCAATCGTCCTATTATTCGATATCACCACGTCTCAATTGTCATCTAATTCGATATCAATACGCAGCCTCAGTCATCCTCTAATTCGCTATCACTACGCGGCCTCAATCGTCCTCTAATTCGATATCACTATGTGACCTCAATCGTTCTCTAATTCGATATCAACTACACAGCCTCGATCGTCCTCTAATTCGATATCACTACGCGGCCTGAATCGTCCTCTAATTCGATAATACTATGTGACCTCAACGGTCCTCTAATTCGATATCACTACACGGCCTCAATCGTCCTCTAAATCGATATCACTTCGCGACCTCAATCGTCCTCTTGTTTGATTTCATTCCGCCTCAATCATCCTCTAATTCGATATCGCTACGCAGCCTGAATTGTCCTTTAATTTCATATCACTACGCGGCCTGAATCGTCCTCTAAGTCGATATCACTATGTGACTCAATCGTCCTCTAATTCGATATCACTACACGGCCTCAATCGTCCTATAATTCGATATCACTACGCGGCCTCAATCGTCCTCTAATTTGATTTCATTCCGCCTCAATCGTCCTCTAATTCGATATCCCTACGCGGCCTGAATTGTCCTTTAATTTCATACCACTACGCAGCCTCAGTCATCCTCTAATGCGATATCACTACGCGGCTTCAATCGTCCTCTAATTCGATATCACTATGTGACCTCATTCGTCCTTTAATTCGATATCGCTAAGCGGCCTGAATTGTCCTTTAATTTCATATCACTATGCAGACTCAATCGTCCTCTAATTCGATATCACCACGCCTCAATCGTCCTCTAATTTGATATCACTACGCAGCCTCAATCGTTCTCTAATTCGATATCACTATGTGACCTCAGTCGTTCTCTAATACGATATCACTACGCGACCTGAATCGTCCTCTAATTCGATATCCCTATTTGACCTCAATCGTCCTCTAATTCGATATCACTACACGGCCTCAATCGTCCTCTAATTCGACATCACTACCAGATATAAAGAAACAGTGCCTATCAGACATAAAGAAGTAGTACCTACCAGACATAACGATGTTGTACCTACCAGACATAAAGAAGTAGTACCTACCAGACATAACGACGTTGTACCTACCAGACATAAAGAAGTAGTACCTACCAGACATAAAGAAATAATACCTACGAATCATAAATCTTCCTTTTTTGTCTTGGTCTTTTTATTGTCTTTGGTCTTCTTTTTTCTTGTGTTTGGTTTTCTTATCTTTGTTCTTGTTTTTTGTCTTTTGTCTTCTATTTTGTCTTTGTTCTTCTTTTTTGTCGTTGGTTTTCTTTTATTTTATTTGGTCTTCTTTTTTTCTGTTTTTTAGTCTTCTTTTTGTCTTGGTCTTTTCTTGTCTTTGGCCTTCTTTTCTTGTCTTTGGTCTTCTTTTCTTGTCTTTGGTCTTTTTTGGTGTTTGGTCTTTTTTTCTTGTTTTTGATCTTCTTTTTTGTCTTGGTCTTTTCTTGTTTTTGGTCTTCTTTCCTTCTGTTTGGTCTTCTTGTCTCGTCTTTGGTCATCTCTTCTTGTCTTCGTTTTTGTTTTTTGCCGTTCGTCTTCTATTTTGTCTTGTGTCTCCTTTTTGTCTGCTTTTCCTGTTCGTTTTTAGTCTTCTTTTTTGTCTTTGGTCTTTTTTTTGTCTTTGGTCTTGTTTTTTTGTGTCTTTGGTGTTGCTTTTTGTCATTGGTCTTCTTTTTGTCTTTGGTCTTTTTTTCTCTTTCTTTTTCTTTTTTGGTCCTTGATTTTCTCTTCCTGTCTTCGGTCTTCTTCTCTTGTCTTTGGTCTTATTTTATTATCTTTGGTGTTTTGGTTTGTTCTTTCGTCTTCTTTTCCTGTCTGTAGTCTTCTTTTCTTGTCTTTGGTCTTCTTTTTGTCTTGGTCTTTTTTGTCTTTTGTCTTCTTTTCTTGTCTTTGATCTTCTTTTCTATCTTTGATCTTGTTTTTTTGTCTTTTGATCTTTTCTTCTTGTCGTTGGTCTTCCTTTGTTGTCTTTCGTCTTTTTTGTATTTGGTCTACTCTTTTTTTTGTTTTGGTCTTTTCTTGTTTTTGGTCTTGTTTTATTGTCTTTGGTTTTCTCGTTTGGTCTTTGGGGGTTTTTTTTCGGCCTTTGGTATTCTTTTCTTGTCTTGGCCTTTTTTGTCTTTGGTCTTCTTTTCTTGTGGTCTTTTTTGTCTTTGGTCTTCTTTTCTTGTGGTCTTTTTTGTCTTTGGTCTTCTTTTTGTCTTTGGTCTTCTTTTCTTTTTTTTTGGTCTTTTTTGTATTTGGTCTTTTTTTGTCTTGGTCTTTTCTTGTCTTTGGTCTTCTTTTCTTGTCTTTGGTCTTCTTGTCTGGTATTTGGTCTTCTTTTCCTGTCTTTGTTCTTGTTTTTGTCTTTTGTCTTCTATTTTGTCTTTGTTCTTCTTTTTTGTCGTTGGTCTTCTTTTCTTCTATTTGGTCTTCTTTTTTGTCTGGGTCTTTTCTTGTCTTTTGGTCTCCTTTTCTTGTGTTTTGTCTCTTTTTCTTGTCTGTGGTCTTCTTTTCTTGTCTTGGGTCTTTTTTATTGTTTTGATCTTTTTTTGTGTGTATTTGGTCTTCTTTTCTTGTCTTTGCTCTTCTTTATTTTGTGTCTTTTTTGTCTTGAGTTTTTTTTTGTCTTTGGTCTTCTTTTCTTGTCTTTGGTCTTTTTTTATTTGGTCTGTTTTTTTCTAGTTTTTGGTCTTCTTTTCTCGTGTTTGGTCTTCTTGTCTGGTCTTTTTGTCTTCTTTTCTTGTCTTTGTTCTTGTTTTTTGTCTTTCGTCTTCTATTTTGTCTTGGGTCTTCTTTTTTCTCTGCTTTTCCTGTTCGTCTTTGGTCTTTTTTTTGTCTTTGGTCTTTTGTTTTGTCTTTGGTCTTTTTTTTGTCGTTGGTCTTTTTTTGCCTTTTTGGTCTTCTTTTTTGTCTTTGGTCTTGTTTTTGTCATTGGTCTTCTTTTCTTTTGGTCTTTTTTTTCTTTCTTCTTTTCCAGTCTTTGATTTCCTCTTCCTGTGTTCGGTCTTCTTCCTGCGTTTGGCTTTCTTTTCTTGTATTTGGTCTTTTTTTCTTGTTTTGGTCTTTTGTCTTTGGTCTTGCTTTATTATCTTGTCTTTGGTCTTCTTTTCTTGTGTTTGGTCTTTTTTCTTGTTTGTGGTCTTCTTTTCTTGTCTTGGGTCTTTTTTGTTGTCGTGATCTTTTTTTGGTATTTAGTCTTCTTTTCTTGTCTTTGGTCTTCTTTATTTTTTGTCTTTTTTGTCTTTGGTCTTTTGTTTGTCTTTTGGTCTTCTTTTCTGTCTTTGGTCTTGTTTTTTGTCATTGGTCTTCTTTTTTGTTTTTAGTCTTTTTTTTCTTTCTTCTTCTTTTCCAGTCTTTGATTTTCTCTTTCTGTGTTCGGTCTTCTTCTTTTGTCTTTAGTCTTGTTTTATTATCTTTGGTGTTTTCGTCTGTTCTTTGGTCTTCTCTTTTTGCCTTTGGTGTTCTTTTCTTGTCTTTGGTCTTCCTTTTTGTCTTTGGTCTTCTTTTGTGTCTTGGTCTTTTTTGTCTTTGGTCTGATTTTCTTCTCTTTGATCTTCTTTTCCGTCTTTGGTGTATTGTCTTGTCCTTGGTCTTGTTTTCTTGTTATTGGTCTTGTTTTCTTGTTATTGGTCTTCTTTTTTGTCTTCGGTCTTTCTTTGTCTTTGGTCTTGTCTTATTGTCTTTGGTGTTTTCGTCTGTTCTTTGGTCTTCTTTTTGCCTTTGGTCTTCTTTAATTGTCTTTGGTCTTCTTTTTTGTCTTTGGTCTTCTTTTGTATCTTGGTCTTTCTTGTCTTTGATTTTCTTTTCCGTCTTTGGTGTATTTTTTGTCCTTGGTCTTGTTTTCTTGTTATTGTGCGATAGGGTGCGATAGGGTGTGATAGGGTGCGATAGGGTGCGATAGGCTGCGATAGGCTACGATAGGTTGCATTAGGTTGTGATAGGTTGCGATAGGTTGCGATAGCTTGGGAGAGGTTGCGATAGGCTGCAATAGGCTGTGGTAGGCTGCAATAGGCTTCAATAGGCTGCGGTGGGCTGCAATAGGCTGCGAAAGGCTGCTATAAAGAGCGAAAGGCTGCGATAAAAGCAATAAAGAGCGATAAAGAGCGATAAAGAGCGATAAAGAGTGAAAAAGAGCGATAAAAAGCCATAAAGAGCGATAAAGAGCGATAAAGAGCGATAAAGAGCGATACAGAGCGATAAAGAGCGATTAAGAGCGAAAAAGAGCGACGAGGAACGATAAAGAACAATAAAGAACGATAAAAAGCGATAAAGAGCGATAAAGAGCGATAAAGAGCGATAAAGAGCAATAAAGAGCGATAAAGAGCGATAAAGAACAATAAAGAGCGATAAAGAGCGATAAAGAGCGACAAAGAGCACTAAAGTGCCATAACGAGCGATAAACAGCGATAAAGAGCGATAAGGAGCGATAAAGAGCGATAAAGAGCGATAAAGAGCGATTGGCTGTGATAGGCTGCGATAGGCTGCGATAGGCTGCGGTAGGCTGCGATAAAAAGCGATAAAGAGCGATAAAAAGAGCGATAGGCTCCGATAAAGAGCGATAAAGAGCGAAAAAGAGCGATAAAAAGCGATAGACTGCGACAAAGAGCGATAAAGAGCGATAGGCTGCGATAAAGAGCGATAGGCTGCAATAAAAGAGCGATAGGCTGCGATAAAGAACGATAGGCAGCGAAAAAGCAATAGGCAGCGATAAAGAGCGATAGGCAGCGATGAAGAGCGATAGGCTGCTATAGGCTATGATAGGCTGTGATAGGCTGCGATAAGCTGTGATAGTCTGTGATAGGCTGTGATAGGCAGTGATATGTTGTGATAGGCTGCGATAGGCTGCGATAGTCTGCGGTAGGCTGCGACAAAGAGCGATAAAGAGCGATAAAAAGCGATAAAGAGCGATAAAGAGCGATAGGCTCCGATAAAGAGCGATAAAGAGCGATAGGCTATGAAAAAGAGCGATAAAGAGCGATAAAGAGCGATAAAAGAGCGATAAAAGCGATTAGAAAGCGATTAAGAGCGAAAAAGAGCGACGAGGAGCGATAAAGAACAATAAAGTACGATAAAGAGCGATAAAGAGCGATAAAAGAGCGATAGAGCGATAAAGAGCGATAAAGAACAATAAAGAGCGATAAAGAGCGATCAAGAGCGACAAAGAGCACTAAAGTGCCATAACGAGCGATAAACAGCGATAAAGAGCGATAAGGAGCGATAAAGAGCGAAAAAGAGCGATAAAGAGCGATTGGCTGCGATAGGCTGCGATAGGCTGCGATAGGCTGCGATAGGCTGCGATAGGCTGCGGTAGGCTGCTGTGGGCTGCGATAAAGAGCGATAAGGAGCAATAAAGAGCGATAAAGAGCGATAAAGAGCGATAGAGAGCGATAAAGAGCGATAAAGAGCGATAGGCTGCGATAGACTTAGATAGGCTGCGATAGGCTGCGATAAAGAGTGATAAAGAGCAATGAAGAGCGATAAAGAGCGATAAAAAGCGATGAAGAGCGATAAAGAGCATAAAGAGCGATAGGTTGCGATAAACAGCGATAGGCTGCGATAAAGAGTGATAGGCTGCTAATAAAGAGCGATAGGCTGCTATAGGCTGCGTTAAGCTGCGATAGGCTGTGATAGGCTGCGATAGGCTGCGATAGCCTTCGATTGGCTGCGATAGTCTGCGATAGGCTGCGATAGGGAGCGATAGGAGCGATAGGCTGCGATAAATAGCGATAGGCAGCGATAAAAAGCGATAAAGGCCGATAAAAAGCGATAGGCTGCGATAAAGAGCGATAAAGAGCGCTAGGCTGCGATAAAGAGCGATAAAGAGCGATGAGCTGCGATAAAGAGCGATAGGCTGCTAATAAAGAGCGATAGGCTGCGATAGGCTGCGATAGGCTGTGATAGGCTGTGATAGGCTGCGATAGGCTGCGATAGGCTGCGATAGGCTGCGATAGGCAGCGATAGGGAGCGATAGAGCGATAGGCTGCGATAAAGAGCGATAGACTGCGATAAAGAGCGATAAAGAGCGATAGGCTGCGATAAAGAGCGATAGGCAGCGATAGACAGCGATAGGCAGCCATAGGCAGTGATAGGCAGCCATAGACAGTGGTAGGCAACCATAAGCAGCGCTAGGCAGCCATAGGCAGCGATAAAGAGCCATAGGCCAGCGATAAAGAGCCATAGGCAGCGATAAAGAGCGATAGGTAGCGATAAAGAGCCATAGGCAGCGATAAAGAGGATGGGCAGCGATAAAGAGGATGGGCAACGATAAAGAGCCATAGGCAGCGACAAAGAGGATGGGCAGCGATAAAGAGGGATGGGCAGCGATAAAGACGGATGGGCAGGGATGGGAGGGATGGGGAGGTATTAGACCGGTTAGAAGCGGTAGAAAACTCTAGAAAGCTGTAAAAAGCGGTAAGGAGCGGTTAAAAGCTGTAAAGAGTGGTTAAAAGCGGTTAAAGGATATGGAAGCTGTAGGAAACTGTAAGAAGCGTTAGAAGCGGTTTAAAAGCTGTAAGACTGGATTAGAAGGGGTTAGAAGGGGTTAGAAGGGGTTAGAAGGGGGTAGAAGGGGTTAGAAGGGGTTATAAACGGTTCGGAACGGTTCGAAACGGTTCGAAACGGTTCGAAACGGTTCAAAACGGTTCGAAGCGGTTTGAAGCGGTTGTAAGCGGTCTAAGACGGTCTGGAGCGATAGGCAGCGATAGAGAGCCATAGGAAGCGATAGGGAGCGATAAGCAGCCATAAGCAGCCATAGGCAGCCATAGGGCCATAGGCAGCCATAGCCTGCCATAGGCTGGGATAGGCTGCGATAGGCTGCGATAGGCTGCGATAGGTGCGATAGGGTGCGATAGGGTGCGATAGCGCGCGATAGGCTGCGATAGGCTGCGATAGGCTGCGATAGGTTGCAATAGGTTGTAATAGGTTGTGATAGGTTGCGATAGGTTGTGATAGGTTGCGATAGTTTGCGATAGCTTGCGAGAGGTTGCGATAAGCTGCAATAGGCTGCGATAGGCTGCGATAGGCTTCAATAGGCTGCGATAGGCTGCGATTGGCTGTGATAGGCTGCGATAAAGAGCGATAAAGAGCGATAAAGAGCGATAAAGAGCGATAAAGAGCGATAAAAAGCCATAAAGAGCGATAAAGAGCGATAAAGAGTTAGCGATAAAGAGCGATAAAGAGCGATAAAGAGCGATAAAGAGCGATAAAGAGCGATAAAGAGCGATAAAGAGCGATAAAAGAGAGCGATAAAGAGCGATAAAGAGCGATAAAGAGCGATAAAGAACGATAAAGAACGATAAAGAGAACAATGAAGAGCGATAAAGAGCGATAAAGAGAGAAAAAGCGATAAAGAGCGATAGGCTGCGATAGACTGCGATAGGCTGCGATAGACTGCGATAGGCTGCGATAAGCTGCGGTAGGCTGCGGTAGACTGCGGTAGGCTGCGATAAAGAGCGATAAAGAGCGATAAAGAGCAATAAAGAGCAATAAAGTGTGATGAAAAGCGATAAAGAGCGATAAAGAGCGATAGGTTGCGAAAAAGAGCGATAGGCTGCGATAAAGAACGATAGGCAGCGAAAAAGCGATAGGCTGCGATAAAGAGCGATAAGCAGCGTTGAAGAGCGATAGGCTGCAATACGCTTCGATATAGAGCGACAAAGAGCGATAAGGAGCGATAGGTTGCGAAAAAGAGCGATAAAGAGTGATAGGCTGCGATAAAGAGCGATAGGCTGCGATAAAGAGCAATGAAGAGCTATAACGAGCGATAAACAGCGATAAAAGCGGTAAAAAGCGATAAAGAGCGATAAAGAGCGATAAAGAGTGATTGGCTGCGATAGGCTGCGATAGGCTTCGGTAGGCTACGATAAAGTGCGATAAAGAGCGATAGGCTCCGATAAAGAGCGAAAAAGAGTGATACAGAGCGATAGGCTGCGAAAAAGAGTGATAAAGAGCGATAGGCTGCGATAAAGAGCGATAGGCTGCGATAAAGAACGATAGGCAGCGAAAAAGCGATAAAGAGCGATAAGCAGCGATAAAGAGCGATACGCTGTGAGCGTGGAAGAGCGATAAGGCTGCGATACTTTGATAGGTTGTGATAGGCTGTGATAGTCTGCGATAAGCTGTGATAGTCTGTGATAGGCTTTGATAGGCTGTGATAGGCTGTGATATGCTATGATAGGCTGCGATAGACTGCGATAGGCTGTGATAGGCTGTGATAGGCTGTGATAGGCTGTGATAGGCTGTGATAGGCTGTGATAGGCTGCGATAGGGCAACCAGCCATAGGCAGCGATAAAGAGCCATAGGCAGCGCGATAGAGCCCTAGGCAGCGATAAAGAGCCATAGGCAGCGATAAAGAGCCATTAGGCAGCGATAAAGAGCCATAGGCAGCGATAGACAGCCATAAGCAGCCATAGGCAGCGATAGGCAGCATTAGGCAGCCATAGCGATAGTAGCCATAGGCAGCGATAAAGAGCGATATCGCTGCCCATCCTCTTTATCGCCGCCAATGGCTCTTTATTGCTGCCCATCCCTTTTATCGCTGCCAATCCCTCTTTATCGCTGCCTATCGCTCTTTATCGCCTATCGCTCTTTATCGTTGCCTATGGCTCTTTATCGCTGCCTGTGGCTCTTTATCGCTGCCTATCGCTCTTTATCGTTGCCTATGGCTCTTTATCGCTGCCTCTGGCTGCCTAGCGCTGCCTATGGCTGCCTATCGCTGCTTATGGCTGCCTATCGCTGCCTATCGCTGCCTATGGCTGCCTATCGCAGCCTATCGCTCTTCATGGCTCTTTATCGCTGCCACTGGCTCTTTATCGCTGGCTATGGCTGCCTATCGCTCTTTATCGCAGGCTATCGCTCCCTATCGTTCCCCTATCGCAGCCTATCGCAGCCTATCGCGGGTTATCGCAGCCTATCGCAGCCTATCACAGTCTATCGCTCTTTATGGCAACCTATCGCTCTTTAGTAGGAGCATATCGCTCTTTATCGCAGCCTATCGCTCTTTATCGAGGCCTGTCGCTCTTTAAACTCTTTTTATCGCTCTTTATCGCTCTTTATTGCAGCCTATAGGTAGCCATAAGCAGCGATAGGCAGCCAGAGGCGCGATAAAGAGCGATATCGCTGCCCATCCCTCTTTATCGCTGCCCATCCTCTTTATCGCTGCCAATGGCTCTTTATTGCTGCCCATCCCTCTTTATCGCTGTCAATCCTCTTTATCGCTGCCTATGGCTCTTTATCGCTGCCTATCGCTCTTCATCGTTGCCTATGGCTCTTTATCGCTGCCTATGGCTCTTTATCGCTGCCTATCGCTCTTTATCGTTGCCTATGGCTCGTTATCGCTCTTTATCCCTCTTTATCGCTCTTTATCGCAGCCTATCGCAGCCTATCGCAGGTTATAGAAGTCTATCGCAGCCTATCGCTCTTTATCCCTCTTTATCGCTCTTTATCGCTCTTTATCGCTCTTTATTGCTGTTTATCGCTGTTTATCGCTCCTTATCGCTGTTTATCGCTGTTTATCGCTCTGTATCGCTCTTTATCGCTCTTTATCGTTCTTTATCGCTCTTTATTGCTCTTTATCGCTCTTTATCGCAACCTATCGCTCTTTATGGCAGCCTATGTGCCCTTTATCGCTCTGTACCGGTCTTTATCGCTCTTTATCGCTCCTTATCGCTCTTTATCGCTCTTTATCGCTCTTTATCGCAGCCTATCGCTCTTTATCGCAGGCTATCGCTCTTTATCGCAGCCTATCGCTCTTTATGGCTCTTTATGGCTCTTTATCGCTCTTTATTATCGCAGGCTATCGCTCTTTATCGGCGCCTATTGCTCTTTATTGCTCTTCATTGCTCTTTATCGCTCTTTATCGCACTTTATCGATTTTTATCGCTCTTTATCGCTTTTTTTACCGCTCTTTATCGCTCTTTATCGCTCTTTATCGCTTTTTATCGTTCTTTATTGCTCTTTATCAGTCTTTATCGCTCTTTATCGCTTTTTATCGCTCTTTATCGTTTTTATCGCTCTTTATCGCAGCCTATCACTCTTTATCGCAGCCTATCGCTGTTTATCGCAGCCTATCGCTCTGTATCGCTCTTTCTCGCTCTTTATCGATCTTTGTCGCTCTTTATCGCTCTTTATCGCAGCCTATCGCTCTTTATCGCAGTCTATCGCTCTTTATCGCAGCCTATCGCTCTTTATCGCTCTTTATCGCTCTTTATCACTCTTTATCGCAGCCTCGTGCAGCCTATCGCAGGCTATCGCTCTTTATCGGAGCCTATCGCTCTTTATAGCTTTTTTCTCGCTTTATCGGTCCTTATCGCTCTTTATCACAGCCTATCGCAACCGATCGCAGCCGACTGCAGCTTATCGCAGTCTACCGCAGCATATCGCAGCTTATTGCTCTTTATCGCAGCCTATTGCTCTTTATCGCGGCCTATCGCTCTTTATCTCAGCCTATCGCTCATTATTGCTCTTTATCGTTCTTTATCACTCTTTATCACTCTTTATCGCTCTTCATTGCTCTTTATCGCTCTTTATCGGAGCCTATCGCAGCCTGTTGCTCTTTATCGCTCTTTATCGCTCCTTATAGCTCTTTATCACAGCGTATCGCAGCCTACCGCAGCCTACTGCAGCCTACCGCAGCCTATCGCAGCCTATCGCAGCCTGTCGCTCTTTATCGCTCATTATCGCTCTTTATCGCCCTTTGTCGCTCTGTCACTCTTTGGCGCTCTTTGGCGCTCTTTATCGCTCTTTATCGCTCTTTATCGCCCTTTATCGCTTTTTATCGCAGCCTATCGCAGCTTATCGCAGCCTATCGCAGCCTATCGCCGCCTATCGCCCCCGATCGCACCCTATCGCACCCTATCGCACTGTATCGCACTCTATCGCAGCCTATCGCACCCTATCGCACCTTGTCGCAGCCTATCGCTATTTATCGCTCTTTATCGCTCTTTATCGCTCTTTATCGATCTTTATTGGAGCCTATCGCTCTTTATCGCTCTTTATCGCTCTTTATCCTCTTTATCGCTCTATATCGCTCTTTATCGCTCTTTATCACTTTTCATCGTTCTTTATCGCACTTAATCGCTCTTTATCGCTCTATATCGCTCTTTATCGCAACCTTTTGCAGCCTTTCGCAACCTATGAGAGCCTATCGCAGCCTATCGCACGCTATCGCCGCCTATCGCACTCGATCGCACCCTATCGCACCCTATCGCAGCCTATCGCACCCTATCGTACCTTGTCGCAGCCTATCGGTATTTATCGCTCTTTATTGCTCTTTATCACTTTATCGTTCTTTATCGCTCTTTCTCGCTTTTTTTGCGCTTTCGCGCTTTATCGCTCTTTATCGCTGTTTCTCGCTCTTTATAGCTCTTTATCGCAGCCTATCGCAGCCTATCGCAGCCTATAGCAGCCTATCGCAGCCTATTGCTCTTTATCGGAGCCTATCGCTCTTTATCGCTCTTTGTCGCTCTTTATCGCTTTTTATCGCTTTTTATCGCTCTTTATCGCTCCTTATCGTTCTTTATCACAGCCTATCGCAGTCTATCGCAGTCTACCGCAGCGTATCGCAGCCTACCGTCGCCTATCGCATGCCTATCGCAGCCTATCGCAGTCTATCGCTCTTTGTCGCTCTTTATCGCTCTTTATCGCTCATTATCGCTCTTTATCGCTCTTTATCGCTCTTTACCGCTCTTTACCTCTCTTTATCGCTCTTTATCGCTCTTTATCGCTCTTTTTATCGCTTTTTGCTCTTTATCGCTCTTTATCGCTCTTTATCGCTCTTTATCGCCCTTTATCGCTCTTTATCGCTCTTTATCGCTTTTTATCGCTTTTTATCGCTTTTTATCGCTCTTTATTGCTCGTTATCGCAGCCTATCGCTATTTATTGCAGCCTATCGCTCTTTATTGCTCTTTATCGCTCTTTATCGACCTTTATCGCTCTTTATCGCTCTTTATCACTCTTGATCCTCTTTATCGCTCGTTATCGATCGCTTTGATCGCTCTTTATTGCTCTTTATCGCTGTTTATTGCTCTTTATCGCTCTTTATTGCTCTTGATCGCTCTTTATTGCTCTTTATCGCTCTTTATCGCTCTTTATCGCTATCGCTCTTTATCGCTCTTTATCGCTCTTTATCGCTCTTTATCGCTCTTTATAGCTTTATTTTCGCAACCTATCGCTCTTTATCACTCTTTATCGCTCTTTATGGCTCCTTATCGCTCTTTATCGCTCTTTATCCCTCTTGATCTCTTTATCACTCGTTATCGCTCGTTATCGCTCTCTATCGCTCTTTATTGCTCTTTATCGCTCTTTATCGCTCTTTATTGCTCTTTATTGCTCTTTATCGCTCTTTATCGCTCTTTATCGCTCTTTAGCGCTATCGCGCTTGATCGCTCTTTATCGCTCTTTATAGCTCTTTATCACAGCCTATCGCAGCCTATCGCAGCCTATCGCAGCCTATCGCAGCCTATCGCATCCTATCGCTCTTTATCGGAGCCTATTGCTCTTTATCGCTATTTGTCGCTTTTATCGCTTTCTATCGCTTTTTATCGCTCGTTATCGCTCCTTATCGCTCTTTATCACAGCCTAGGGCAGTCTATCGCAGCCTACCGGAGCGTATCGCAGCCTACCGCCGCCTATCGCAGCCTATCGCAGCCTATCGCTCTTTATCGCTCTTTGTCGCTCTTTTTATCGCCCTTTGTCGCTTTTTATCGCTCTTTATCGCTCTCTTTTGCTCTTTATCGGTCTTTATCGATCTTTATCGCTCTTTATCGCTCTTTATGGCTCTTTACCGCTCTTTAACGCTCTTTATCGCTCTTTATCGCTCTTTATCGCAGCCTATCGCTCTTTATCGCAGCCTATCCCTCTTTATCGTTCTTAATCGTTCTGTATCGCTCTTTATCGCTCTTTACCGCTCTTTACCGCTCTTTATCGCTCTTTATCGCTCTTCATCGCTCTTTATCACTCTTTATCGCTCTTTATTGCTCTTTATCGCTCTTTATCGCTGCCTATCGCTCTTTATCGCTCTTTATCGCTCTTTATTGCTCTTTATCGCAGCCTATCGCAGCCTATCGCAGCCTATCGCTCTTTATCGCTCTTTCTCGTTCCTTATCGCTCTTTATCGCTCTTTATTGCTCTTTATCACTCTTTATCCTCTTTATCGCTCTTTATCGCTCGTTATCGCTCTTTATCGTACTTTATCGATCTTTATCGTAGCCTATCGCTCTTTATCGAGTCTATCGCTCTTTATCGAAGCTTATCGCTCTTCATCGCTCTTCATCGCTTTATCGTCTTTATCGCTCTTTATCGCTCTTTATTGCTTTATCGCAGCCTATCGAGCCTATCAGAGCCTATCATCGCTCTTTATCGTTCTTTATTATCGAAGGCTATCAGCCTATCGCAGCATATCGCTCATTATCGGAGCCTATCGCTCTTTGTCGTTCTTCATCGCTCTTTATCGCTCTTTATCGCTCTTTATCGCCGTTATCGCTCTTCATCGCTCTTTATCGGTCTTTATTGCTCGTTTTTTAACGCTGTTCATCGCTCTTTATCGCTTTATCGCTCTTTATCGCTCTTTATCGCTCTTTATCGCTCTTTATCGTTCTTTATCGTTCTTTATCGCAGCCTAACGCTCTTTATCGCAGGCTATCGCTCTTTATCGCAGCCTATCGCTCTTTATGGCAGCCTATGTGCTCTTTATCGCTTTGTATCGCTCTTTATCGCTCTTTATCGCTCCTTATCACTCTTTATCGCTCTTTATTGCTCTTTATCCAGCCATCGCTCTTTATCGCAGGCTATCGCTCTTTATCGCAGCCTATTGCTCTTTATCGCTCTTCATTGCTCTTTATCGCTCTTTATCGCACTATTATCGCTTTTTATCGCTCTTTATTGCTCTTCATTGCTCTTTATCGCTCTTTATCGCACTTTATCGCTTTTTATCGCTCTTTATCACTTTTTATCGTTCTTTATCGCTCTTTATCGCTCTTTATCGCTCTTTATCGCTTTTATCGTTCTTTATCGCTCTTTATCGCTTTATCGCTCTTTATCGCTTTTATCGCCTTTATCTCAGCCTATCGCTCTTTATCTCAGCCTATCTTTATCGCAGCCTATCGCTGTTTATCGCAGCTTATCGCTCTTTATCGCTCTGTATCGCTCTTTATCGCTCTTTATCGATCTTTATCGCACTTTATCGCTCTTTATCGATCTTTATCGCTCTTTATCGCTCTTTATCGCAGCCTATCGCTCTTTATCGCATTCTATCGCTCTTTATCGCAACCTATCGCTCTTTATCGCTCTTTATCGCTCTTTATCGCAGCCTCGTGCAGGCTATCGCTCTTTAACGCAGCCTATCGCTCTTTATAGCTTTTTTGTCGCTCTTTATCGGTCCTTATCGCTCTTTATCACAGCCTATCGCAACCGATCGCAGCCGACTGCAGCTTATCGCAGCCTACCGCAGCATATCGCAGCCTATCGCAGCCTATCGCAGCCTATCGCAGCCTATTGCTTTATCGCAGCCTCTTTATCGCAGCCTATCGCTCTTTATCGCAGCCTATCGCAAATTATTTCTCTTTATCGTTCTTTATCACTCTTTATCGCTCTTCATTGCTCTTTATCGCTCTTTATCGCAGCCTATCGCAGCCTATCGCTCTTTATCGGAGCCTGTTGCTCTTTATCGCTCTTTATCGCTCTGCAGCTCTACCGCAGCCTTATCGCGTATCGCAGCTACCGCAGCCTACCGCAGCCTACTGCAGCCTACCGCAGCCTATCGCAGCCTATTATCGCTCTTTATCGCTCTTTATCGCTCTTTATCGCTCTTTTCGCTCTTTGTCACTCTTTTGCGCTCTTTGGCGCTCTTTATCGCTCTTTATCGCAGCCTATCGCAGCCTATTGCAGCCTATCGCAGCCTATCGCAGCCTATCGCAGCCTATCGCAGCCTATCGCAGCCTATCGCCGCCTATTGCACCCGATCGCACCCTATCGCACCCTATCGCACTGTATCGCACTCTATCGCAGCCTATCGCACCCTATCACACCTTGTCGCAGCCTATTGCTATTTATCGCTCTTTATCGCTTTTTTATCGCTCTTTATCACTTTTTATCGATCTTTATCGGAGCCTATCGGTCTTTATCGCTCTTTATCGCTCTTTATCCCTCTTTATCGCTCTATATCTCTCTTTATCGCTCTTTATCCCTCTTTATCGCTCTATATCGTTCTTTATCGCGCTTTATCGCTCTTTATCGCTCTATATCGCTCTTTATCGCAACCTTTTGCAGCCTTTCGCAACCTATCAGACCTATCGCAGCCTATCGCACGAGCCTATCGCACCCTATCGCACCCTATCGCACCCTATCGCCAGCCTATCGGTATTTATCGCTTTTTATCGCTCTTTATCGCTCTTTATCGCTTTTTTCCTTTATCGCTTTTTTCGCGCTTTATCGCTCTTTATCGCTTTATCGCTTTATAGCCCTTTATCGCAGCCTATCGCAGCCTATCGCAGCCTATAGCAGCCTATCGCAGCCTATTGCTCTTTATCGGAGCCTATCGCTCTTTATTGCTCTTTGTCGCTCTTTATCGCTCCTTATCGTTCTTTATCACAGCCTATTGCAGTCTATCGCAGTCTACCGCAGCGTATCGCAGCCTACCGCCGCCTATCGCATGCCTATCGCAACCTATTGCAGTCTATCGCTCTTTGTCGCTCTTTATCGCTCTTTATAGCTCTTTATCGCTCTTTATCGCTTTTTATCGCTCTTTATCGCTCTTTACCGCTCTTTATCGCTCTTTATCGCTCTTTATCGCTCTTTATCGCTCTTTGCTCTTTATCGCTCTTTATCGCTCTTTATCGCTCTTTCTCGCTCTTCATCCTCTTTATCGCTCTTTATCGCTCTTTATCGCTCTTTATCGCTTTTTATCGCTTTTTATCGCTCTTTATTGCTCGTTATCGCAGCCTATCGCTCTTTATTGCAGCCTATCGCTCTTTATTGCTCTTTAGCCTTTATCGCTCTTTATCGCTCTTTATCGCTCTTTATCGCTCTTTATCGCTCGTTATCGCTCTTTATCGCTGTTTATCGCTCTTTATCGCTGTTTATCGCTCTTTATCGCTCTTTATTGCTCTTTATCGCTCTTTATTGCTCTTTATCGCTGTTTATTGCTCTTTATCGCTCTTTATCGCTCTTTATCGCTCTTTATCGCTCTTTATAGCTCTTTATCGCAGCCTATCGCAGCCTATCGCTCTTTATCATTCTTTTATCGCTCTTTATCGCTCCTTATCGCTCTTTATCGCTCTTTATCGCTCTTTATGATCCCTCTTTATCGCTCGTTATCGCTGGTTATCGCTCTTTATCGCTCTTTATCGCTCTTTATTGCTCTTTATCGCTCTTTTTTCGCTCTTTATCGCTTTTTAGCGCTATCGCACTTGATCGCTCTTTATCGCTCTTTATAGCTCTTTATTGCAGCCTATCGCAGCTTGTCGCAGCCTATCGCATCCTATCGGTCTTTATCGGAGCCTATCGCTCTTTATCGCTCTTTGTCGCTCTTTATCGCTTTTATCGCTTTTTATCGCTCGTTATCGCTCCTTATCGCTCTTTATCACAGCCTAGGGCAGTCTATCGCAGTCTACCGCAGCGTATCGCAGCCTACCGCCGCCTATCGCAGCCTATCGCTTTGTCGCCTATCGCTCTTTGTCGCTCTCTTTATCGCTCTTTATCGCTCTTTATATCTTTTGCTCTTTATCGGTCTTTATCGATCTTATCGCTCGTTATCGCTCTTTATCGCTCTTTATCGCTCTTTACTGCTCTTTATCGCTCTTTATCGCTCTTTATCGCAGCCTATCGCTCTTTATCGCAGCCTATCGCTCTTTATCATTCTTAATCGTTATGTATCGCTCTTTATCGCTCCGCTCTTTACCGCTCTTTATCGCTCTTTATCGCTCTTTATCGCTCTTTATCGCTCTTTATTATCGCTCTTTATCGCTCTTTATCGTTATCAGCTCTTTATCGCTCTTTTGCTCTTTATCGCTCTTTATCGCTCTTTTATTGCTCTTTATCGCAGCCTATCTTAATCAGCCTATCGCACCGCTCTTTATCGCTCTTTATCGCTCTGTATTTCATCGTTCCTTTATCGCTCTTTATTATCGCTCTTTATCGCTCTTTATCGCTCTTTATCGCAGCCTATCGCTCTTTATCGCTCGTTTTATCGCTCTTTATCGCTCTTTATCGCTCTTTATCCTCTTTATCGCTCTTTATCGCTCGTTATCGCTCTTTATCGTTTCATCGCTCGTTATCGCTTTATCTTGTCGCTCTTTATCGCTCTTTATTACAGCCTATCGCAGGATATCGCAGCCTATCGAAGCCTATCGCTCTTTATCGGAGCCTATCGTTCTTGATCGCTCTTTATCGCTTTTTATCGTTTTTTATCGCTCTTTATCGCTCTTTATCGCTCTTTGTCTCTCTTTGTCGCTCTTTATCGCTGTTTATCGCTCTGTATCGCTCTTTATCGCTCTTTATCGCTCTTTATCGCTCTTTATCGCTCTTTATCGCTCTTCATCGCTCTTTATCACTCTTTATCGATCTTTATCGATCTTTATCGTAGCCTATCGCTCTTTATCGCAGTCTATCGCTCTTTATCGCAGCTTATCGCTCTGCATCGCTCTTCATCGCTCTTTATCGCTCTTTATCGCTCTTTATCGCTCTTTATTGCTCTTCATCGCAGGCTATCGGAGCCTATCGCAGCCTATCGCTCTTTGTCACTCTTTATCACTCTTTATCGCTCTTTATCGCTCTTTATCGCAGCCTATCGAAACTATCGAAGCCTATCGCAGCATATCGCTCATTATCGTAGCATATCGCTCTTTGTCGTTCTTTATCGCTCTCTATCGCTCTTTATCGCTCTTCATCGCTCTTTATCGGTCTTTATTGCTCTTTATCGCTGTTTATCGCTCTTTATCGCTTTTTATCGCTCTTTATCGCTCTTTATCGCAGCCTATCGCTCTCTATCGCAGTCTATCGCTCTTTATTGCAGCCTATAGCTCTTTATCGCTCTTTATAAATCTTTATCGCTCTTTATTGCTCTTTATCGCTCTTTATTGCAGCCTATCGCTCTTTATCGCTCTTTATCGCTCCTTGTCGCTCTTTATCACAGCATATCGCAGCCTACCGCAGCCTATCGCAGCCTATCGCAGCCTCTCCTCTCGCAGCCTATCGCTCCTATCGCTCTTTATCGCTCTTTATCGCTCTTTATCGCTCTTTGTCACTCTTTATCGCTCTTTATCACTCTTTATCACTCTTTATCGCTCTTTATCGCTCTTTATCGCGATAGGCTGCGATAAAGAGTGATAGGCTGCGATAAAGAGCGATAAATACCAATAAAGAGCGATAGGCTGCGATAAAGAGCGATAGGCTACGATAAAGAGCGATAGGCTGCTATAAACAGCGATAGGCTGCTATAAAAAGCGATAGACAGCGATAGGCAGCTATATGCAGCGATAGGCAGCCATAGGCAGCGATAGCCAGCCGTAGGCAGCGATAGGCAGCCATAAAGCGATAGCGATAGGCAGCCATAGGCAGCGATAAAGAGCCATAGGCAGCGATAAAGAGCCATAGGCAGCGATAAAGAGCCATAGGCAGCGATAAAGAGCGATAGGCAGCGATAAAGAGGGATTGGCAGCGATAAAGAGGGATCGACAGCGATAAAGAGCCATAGGCAGCGATAAAGAGGGATGGGCAGCGATAAAGAGGGATGGGCAGCGATAAAGTGGGATGGCAGGGATGGGGAGGGATGGGGAGGTATTAGAGCAGTTAGAAGCGGTAGGAAACTCTAGAAACCTGTAAAAAGCGGTAAAGAAAAGCGGTAAAGAGCGGTTAAAAGCGGTTAAAAGGATATGGAAGCTGTAGGAAACTGTAGGAAGCTGTATGAAAGCGGTAGGAAGCGTTAGAAGCGGTAAAAAGCTGTATGGAGAAAGCAGTAAAGAGCGGTTAAAAGCAGATCAAAAAATGGATGGAAGCTGTACGAAGCTGCATAAAAGAGGTAGGAAAATGTAGGAAGCTGTATAAAAGCGGTAGGAAGCGGTTTAAAAGTATTTGGAAGCGGTTAGAATCGGTTAGAAGCGGTTACAAGTGATTACAAGCGGTTAAAAGCGGTAAGACTGGATTAGAAGGGGTTAGAAGGGGTTAGAAGGGGTTAGAAGGGGTTAGAAGGGGTTAGAAGCGGTTATAAGCGGTTCGAAACGGTTCTAAACGGTTGAAAGCGGTTTAAGGTGGTCTAGAGCCATAGGCAGCGATAGGGAGCGATACCGAGCCAAAGGAGCGATAGGGAGCGATAGGGAGCGATAGGGAGCGATAAGCAGCCATAGGCAGCCTAGGCAGCCATAGACAGCCATAGGCTGCGATAGGCTGCGATAGGCTGCGATAGGCTGTGATAGGGTGCGATAGGGTGCGATAGGTGCGATAAGCTGCGATAGGGTGTGATAGGGTGCGATAGGGTGCGATAGGTGTGATAGGGTGCGATAGACGGCGATAGGGTGCGATAGGCTGCGATAGCCTGCGATAGGTAGCAATAGGTTGTGATAGGTTGCGATATGTTGCGATAGCTTGCAATATGTTGCGATAGGCTGCGATAGGCTGTGATAGGCTGCGATAGGGTCCGATATGCTGCGATAGGCTGCGATAGGCTGCGAAAGGCTGCGAAAGGCTGCGATAAAGAGCGATAAAGAGCGATAAAGAGCTGTCTATGGCTCTTTATCGCTGCGCATCCCTCTTTATCGCTGCCAATCCCTCTTTATCGCTGCCTATGGCTCTTTATGGCAGCTTATCGCTCTTTATCGTTGCCTATGGCTCTTTATCGCTGCCTAGGGCTCTTTATCGCTGCCTATGGCTGCCTATCGCGGCTTATGGCTGCCTATCGCTGCCTATCGCTGCCTATGGCTGCCTATCGCTGCCTATGGCAGCGTGTCGCTGCCTATCGCTGTCTATCACTGGCTATCGTTCTTTATCGCAGCCTATCGCTCTTTATCGCAGCCTATCGCTCTTTATGGCTCTTTATCGCTCTTTATCGCTCGTTATCGCTGCCTATCGCTCTTTATCGCAGCCTATCGCTCCCTATCGCTCCCTATCGCAGGCTATCGCAGCCTATCACAGCCTTATCGCAGCCTATCGCTCTTTATTAGGAGCCTATCGCTCTTTATCGCAGCCTATCGCTCTTTATCGCAACCTATCGCTCTTTAAGCTCTTTATCGCTCTTTATCGCTTTTTATCGCAGCCTATCGCAGCCTATCGCAGGTTATCGAAGTCTATCGCAGCCTATCGCTCTTTATCGCTCTTTATCGCTCTTTATCGCTCTTTATCGCTCTTTATCGTTGTTTATCGCTGTTTATCGCTCTTTACCACTCTTTATCGTTCTTTATCGCTCTTTATCGCTCTGTATCGTTCTTTATATCTCTTTATCGCCGCCTATTGCTCTTTATCGCAGCCTATCGCTCTTTATCGCAGCCTATCAATCTTTATGGCAGCCTATCGCTCTTTATCGCTCTGTATCGCTCTGTATCGCTCTTTATCGCTCTTTATCGCTCTTTATCGCTCTTTATTGCTCTGTATCGCTCTTTATCGCAGCCTATCGCTCTTTATCGCTCTTTATCGCTCTTTATCACAGCATATCGCAGCCTACCGCAGCATATCGCAGCCTATCGCAGCCTATCGCTCTTTATCGCTCTTTATCGCTCTTTATCGCTTTTTTCGCTCTTTTGTCGCTCTTCATCGCTCTTTATCACTCTTTATCGCTCTTTATCGCTCGTTATCGCGATAGGCTGCAATTAAGAGCGATAGGCTGCGTTAAAGAGCGATAAAGACCGATAAAGAGCGATAGCCTGCGATAAAGAGCGATAGGCTACGATAAAGAGCGATAGGCTGCGATACACAGCGAAGGATTTATCGCTCTATATCGCAGTCTATCGCTCTTTATCGCAGTCTATCGCTCTTTATCGCTCTTTATCGCAGCCTATCGCAGGCTATTGCTCTTTATCGGAGCCTATCGCTCTTTATCGCTTTTTATAGCTTTTCCTTGCTCTTTATCGGTCCTTATCGCTCTTTATCACTGCCTATCGCAGCCTATAGCTCTTTATTGCTTTTTATCGCTCTTTATCGCTCTGTATCGCTCTTTATCACTCTTTATCGCTGTTTATCGCTCTTTATTGCTCTTTATCGCTCTTTATCGTTCTTTATGGCTCTTTATCACTCTTTATCGCTCTTTACCGCTCTTTATCGCTCTTTATCGCTTTTTTTATCGCTCTTTAGCGCTCTTTATCGCAGCCTATCACTCTTTATCGCAGTCTATCGCTCTTTCTCGCACTTTATCCATCTTTATCGCTCTATCACTTTATCGCTCTTTATCGCTCTTTATCGCTCTTTATCACTCTTTACCGCTCTTTATCGCTGTTCATCGCTCTGTATCGCTCTTTATCACTCTTTATCGCTTTTTATCGCTCATTATCGCTTTTTATCGCTCTTTATCGCAGCCTATCGCTCTTTATCGCTCTTTATCGCTCTTTATTGCTCTTTAGCGCAGCCTATCGCAGCCTATCGCAGCCTATTGCTTTTTATCGCTCTTTATCCCTCCTTATCGCTCTTTATCGCTCTTTATCGCTCTATATCGCTCTTTATCGCAGCCTATCGCAGCCTATCAAAGCCTATCGCAGTCTATCGCTCATTATCGGACCCTATCGCTCTTTGTCGCTCTTTATCGCTCTCTATAGCTCTTTATCGCTCTTTATCGCTCGTTGTCGCTCTTCATCAATCTTCATCGGTCTTTATCGCTCTTTATCGCTGTTTATCGCTCTTTATCGCTTTTAATCGCTCTTTATCGCTCTTTATCGCTCTTTATCGCAGCCTATCGCTCTTCATCGCAGCCTATCGCTCTTTATCGCAGCCTATCGCCCTTTATCGCAGCCTATCTCTCTTTATCGCTCCTTATCGCTCTTTATAGCTCTTTATCGCTCTTTATTGCGCTTTATCGCTCTTTATCGCAGCCTATCGCAGCCTATCGCTCTTTATCGCTCTTTATCGCTCCTTATTGCTCTTTATCACAGCGTATCGCAGCCTACCGCAGCCTATCGCAGCCTATCGCAGCTCTCGCAACCTATCGATGCCTATCGCTCTTTATCGCTCTTTATCGCTCTTTATCGCTCTTTATCGCTCTTTATCGCTCTTTATCGCTCCTTATCACTCTTTATCACAGCGTATCGCAGCCTTTCGCAGCCTTTTGCAATCTATCGCAATCTATCGCAGCCTATTACAGCCTATTGCAGCCTATCGCAGCCTATCACAACCTATTGCAACCTATTGCAACCTATCGCAACCTATCTTAACCTATGTGCAACCTATCGCAGCCTTTCGCAGCCCATCGCAGCCTATCGCAGCCTATCGCCGCCTATCGCATCCTATCGCACCTTATCGCACCCTATCGCACCATATCGCACCCTATCGCAGCCTATCGCACCCTATCACACCCTATCGCAGCCTAGCCTATCGCAGCCTATCGCAGTCTATGGCTGCCTATGGCTGCCTATGGCCGCCTATGGCTGCCTATGCCTGCCTATGGCTGCCTATGGCTGCTTATCGCTCCCTATTGCTCCCTATCGCTCCCTATGGCTTTATCGCCCCCCTGTCGCTTCCTATCGCTTCCTATCGCTCATTATCGCTGCCTATCGCTCTAAACCGCCTTAGACCGCTTTCAACCGCTTTGAATCGCTTTTTATCGCTCCTCATCGCTCTTTATCGCTCGTTATTCTCTTTATCGCTCTTTACTGCTCTTTATCACTCTTTATCGCTCTTTATTGTTCTTTTTTATCGCTCTTTATCGCTCTTTATCACTTTTTATCACTCTTTATCACTTTTTGCTTTTATCGCTCTTTATCGCTCTTTATCGCTCTTTATCGCTCTTTGTCGCTCTTTATCGCTCTTTATCGCTCTTTATCGCTCTTTATCGCTCTTTCTCACAGCGTATCGCAGCCTTTCGCAGCCTTTCGCAACCTATCGCAATCTATCGCAGCCTATCGCAGGCTATTGCAGCCTATCGCAGCCTATCACAACCTATCGCAACCTATCGTAGCCTATCGCAACCTATCTTAACCTATTGCAACCTATTGCAGCCTATCGCAGCCTATCGCAGCCTATCGCACCATATCGCCGCCTATCGCATCCTATCGCACCCTATCGCACCCTATCGCACCCTATCGCACCCTATCGCAGCCTATCGCACCCTATTGCACCCTATCGCAGCCTATCGTAGTCTATGGCTGCCTATGGCTGCCTATGGCCGCCTATAGCTGCCTATGGCTGCCTATGGCTGCCTATGGCTGCCTATGTCTGCTTATCGCTCCCCTATCGCTGCCTATCGCTCTGGACCGCCCTAGACCGCTTTCAACCGCTTTGAATCGCTTTTTATCGCTCTTTATCGCACTTTATCGCTCGTTATTGCTCTTTATCGCTCTTCATCGCTCTTTATCACTCTTTATCACTCTTTATCGCTCTTTATCGCTCTTTATCGCTCTCTATCGCTCGTTATCGCTCTTTATCGGTCTTTATCACTTTATCGCTCTTTATCGCTCTTTATCGCTCTTTGGCGCTCTTTATCGCTCTTTATCGCTCTTTATCGCTCCTTATCGCTCTTTATCACAGCGTATCGCAGCCTTTCGCAGCCTTTTGCAACCTATCGCAGCCTATTGCAGCCTATCGCAGCCTAATGCAACGTATCCCAACCTATCACAACCTATTGCAACCTATCGCAGCCTATCGCAGTCTATCGCAGCCTATTGCACCCTATCGCCACCTATCGCACCCTATTGCACCCTATCGCACCCTATCGCACCTTATTGAACCCTATCGCAGCCTATCGCTATTTATCGCACCCTATTGCACCCTATCGCAGCCTATCGTTTCTTTATCGCAGCCTATGGCTGCCTATAGCTGCCTATGGCTGCCTATGGCTGCCTATGGCTGCCTATGGCTGCTTATCGCTCCCTATCGCTCCCTATCGCTCCCTATGGCTCCCTATCACTCCCCTATCGCTGCCTATCGCTCTAGACCGCCTTAGACCGCTTTCAACCGCCTCGAACCGCTTCCAACCGTTTCGAACCGTTTCGAACCGTTTCGATAGGCTGCGATAGGCAGCGATAGGCTGTGATAGGCCGTAATAGGCTGCGATAGGCTGCGATAGGGAGCGATAGGGAGCGATAGGCTGCGATAAAGAGCGATAGGCTGCGATAAAGAGCGATAAAGACCGATAAAGAGTGAGAGGCTGCGATAAAGAACGATAGGCTACGATAAAGAGCGATAGGCTGCGATAAACAGCGATAGGCTGCGATAAAGAGCGATAGACAGCGATAGGCAGCCATATGCAGCGATAGGCAGCCATAGGCAGCGATAGGCAGCGATAGGCAGCCATAAACAGCGATAGGCAGCCATAGGCAGCTATAAAGAGCCATAGGCAGCGATAAAGAGCCATAGGCAGCGATAAAGAGCGATAGGCAGCGATAAAGAGGGGATTGGCAGCGATAAAGAGGATCGGCAGCGATAAAGAGCCATAGGCAGCGATAAAGAGGGATGGGCAGCGATAAAGAGGATGGGCAGCGATAAAGTGGGATGGGCAGGGATGGGGAGGGATTGGGAGGTATTAGAGCGGTTAGAAGCGGTAGGAAACTCTAGAAACCCAAAAAGCGGTAAAGAGCGGCTAAAGCGGTAAAGACCGGTTAAAAGCGGTTAAAAGGATATGGAAGCTGTAGGAAACTGTAGGAAGCTGTATGAAAGCGGTAGGAAGCGTTAGGAAGCGGTAAAAAGCTGTATGGAGAAAGCGATAAAGAGCGGTTAAAAGCGGATAAAAATGGATGGAAGCTAGGAAGCTGTATAAAAAAGGTAGAAAAATGTAGGAAGCTGTATCAATGCGGTAGGAAGCACTTTAAAAGCATTTGGAAGCGGTTAGAAGCGGTTTGAAGCGGTTACAAGCGATTACAAGCGGTTAAAAGCGGTAAGACTGGATTAGAAGGGTTTACAAGGTGTTAGAAGGGGTTAGAAGGGGTTAGAAGGGGTTAGAAGCGGTTATAAGTGGTTCGAAACGGTTTGAAACGGTTCGAAACGGTTGAAAGCGGTCTAAGGCGGTCTAGAGCCATAGGCAGCGATAGGGAGCGATACAGAGCCAAAGGGAGCGATAGGGAGCGATAGCGAGCGATAGGAGCGATAAGCAGCCGTAGGCAGCCATAGGCAGCCATAGGCAGCCATAGACAGTTATAGGCTGCGATAGGCTGCGATAGGCTGCGATAGGCTGTGATAGGGTGCGATAGGGTGCGATAGGGTCCGCGATAAGCTGCGATAGGGTGCGATAGGGTGCTCTGTATCGCTCTTTATCGCTCTTTATCGCTGTTTATCACTCTTTATCGCTCTTTATCGCTCTTTATCGTTCTTTATCGCTCTTTATCGCTCTTTATTGCTCGTTATTGCTCTTTATCGCTCTTTATTGCACTTTATCGCTTTTTATCGCTTTTATCGCTCTTTATCGCAGCCTATCACTTTATCGCAACCTATCGCTCTTTATCGCTCTTTATCACTCTTTATCGCTCTTTATCGCTCTTTATCGCTCCTTATCGCTCTTTATCGCTCCTTATCGCTCTTTATATCGTTACCGTTATCGCTCTTTATCGCAGCCTACCGCTCTTTATCGCTCTTTATCGCTCTTTATTGCTCTTTATCGCAGCCTATCGGGCAGCCTATCGCTCTTTATCGCTCTTTATCGCTCCTTATCGCTCTTTATCGCTCTTTATCGCTCTTTTATCGCTCTTTATCGCAGCCTATCGAAGCCTATCGCAGCCTATCGCTCATTATCGGAGCCTATCGCTCTTTGTCGCTCTTTATCGCTCTCTATCGCTCTTTATCGCCCTTCATCGCTCGTTGTCGCTCTTCATCAATCTTCATCGGTCTTTATCGTTCTTTATCGCTCTTTATCGGTTTTTATCGCTCTTTATCGCTCTTTATCGCTCATTATCGCAGCCTATCGCTCTTCATCGCAGCCTATCGCTCTTTATCGCAGCCTATCGCTCTTTATCGCAGCCTATCGCTCTTTATCGCAGCCTATCTCTTTATCGTTCCTTATCGCTCTTTATCGCAGTCTATCGCAGCCTATCGCTCTTTATCGCTCCTTATTGCTCTTCATCACAGCGTATCGCAGCCTACCGCAGCCTATCGCAGCCTATCGCAGCCTCTCGCAGCCTCTCGCAGTCTATGGCTGCCTATGGCTGGCTATAGCCGCCTATGGCTGCCTATGGCTGCCTATGGCTGCCTATGGCTGCTTATCGCTCCCTATTGCTCCCTATCGCTCCTATCGCTGCCTATCGCTCTGGAACGCTCTAGACCGCTTTCAACCGCTTCGTTTCGCTTTTTTATCGCTCTTTATCGCTCTTTATCGCTCGTTATTGCTCTTTATCGCTCTTCATTGCTCTTTATCACTCTCTATCACTTTATCGCTCTTTATCGCTCTTTATCGCTCTTTATCGCACTTTATCGCTCTTTATTGCTCTTTATCGCAGCCTATCGGAGCCTATCGCTCTTTGTCGCTCTTTATCACTTTATCGCTCTTTATCGCTCTTTATCGCAGACTATCGCAGCCTATCGAAGCCTATCGCAGCATATCGCTCATTATCGGAGCCTATCGCTCTTTGTTGCTTTTTATCGCTCTCTATCGCTCTTTATCGCTTTATCGCTCGTTATCGCTCTTCATCACTCTTTATTGGTCTTTATCGCTTTATCGCTTTTTATCGCTCTTTATCGCTCTTTTATCGCTCTTTATCGCTCTTTATCGCTCTTTATCGCCTCTATTTATCGCTCTTCATCGCTCTTTATCGTTCTTTATCGCAGCCTATCGCTCTTTATCACTCTTTATCACTATTTATCGCTCTTTATCGCTCTTTATCGCTCATTATCGCCTTTTATCGCTCTTTATCACTTTCATCGCTTTTTTATCGCTCTTTATCGCTCTTTATCGCTCTTATCGTTTTTATCGCTTATCGCTCTTTATTGCTTTATCGCAGCCTGTCGCTCTTTATCGCAGTATCGCTCTTTATCGCTCTTTATCGCTCTTTATCGCTTTTTATTGCTCTCTTTATCAGCTCGCTCTTTATCGCTCTTTTATTCCTTATCGCTCTTTATCCCTCTTTATCGCTCTTTTATCGCTTTATCTTTATCGCTTTTATCGCTCTTGATCGCTCTTTATCGCTCTTTTATCGCTCTTTATCGCCTTTGATCGCTATTTATCGGTCTTGATCGCTCTTTATCGTTCTTTATCGCAGCCTATCGCTCTTTATCACTCTTTATCACTCTTTATCGCTCTTTATCGCTCTTTATCGCTCATTATCGCCTTTTATCGCTCTTTATCGCTCTTCATCTCTCTTTATCGCTCTTTATCGCTTTTTATAGCTCTTTATCGTTTTTAATGGTTATCGCTCTTTATTGCTCTTTATCGCAGCCTATCGCTCTTTATAGCAGCTCGCTTCTTTATCGCTCTTTATCGCTTTTATTGCTCCCTATCGCAGCTATCTCAGCCTATCGCTCTTTATCGCTCTTTATCGCTCTTTATCGCTCCTTATCGCTCTTTATCCTTTTTATCGCTCGTTATCGCTTGTTATCGCTCGTTATCGCTGTTTATCGCTCTTTATCGCTCTTTAGCTTCAACCTTTGTCGCTCTTTATCGGTCTTTATCTTTATCGCTGTTTATCGCTCTTTATCGCTCAATATCGCTCTTTAGCGCACTTTATCGCTCTTTATCGCTTTTTATCACTCTTTATCGCTCGATCTTTATCGCTCTTCATCGCATCTATCGCTCTTTATCGCAGTCTATCGCTCTTTATCGCAGCCTATCGCAGCCTATCAAAGCCTATCGCTCTTTATCGAGCCTATCGCTCTTTGTCGCTCTTTATCGCTCTTTATCACTCTTTATCGCTCTTTATCGCTCTTTATCACAGCCTTTATCGCTCATTATCGTTCTTTATCGCTCTTTATAGCTCTTTAGCGCTCTTTATCGCTCTTTATTGCTCTTTATCGCTCTCTATCGTTTTTATCGCTCTTTATCGCTCTTTATCGCTCTTTATCGCTCTTTATCGCTCTTTATCGCAGCCTATCGCTTTTTATCGCAGCCTATCGCTCTTTATCGCTTTTTATTGCTCTTTATTGCAGCATATCTAAGCCTATCGCTCTTTATTGCTCTTTATCGCTTTTTATCGCTCCTTATCGCTCTTTATCCTCTTTATCGCTCGTTATCGCTTGTTATCGCTCGTTGTCGCTCGTTATTGCTTTTATCGCTCTTTGTCGCTCTTTATCGCTCTTTATCGCTCTTTATCGCTCTTTATCGCTCTTTATCGCTCTTTATCGCTCTTTGTCGCTCTTTATCGGTCTTTATCGCTCTTTATCGCTGTTTATCGCTCTTTATCGCTAATTATCGCTCTTTAGCGCTCTTTATTGCTCTTTATCGCTCTTTATCACTCTTTATCGCTCTTTATCTCTTTATCGATCTTTATCGCCCTCTTCATCGCAGCCTATCGCTCTTTATCGCAGTTTATCGCTCTTTATCGCAGCCTATCGGAGCCTATCGAAGCCTATCAAAGCCTATCGCTCTTCATCGCTCCTTATCGCTCTTGATCGCTGTTTATCGCTCCTTATTGCTCTTTATCGCTCTTTATCGCTCTTTATCGTTTTTTTATCACTCTTTATCGCTCTTTATCGATCTTTATCGATCTTTATCGCTCTTCATCGCAGCCTATCGCTCTTTATCGCAGTCTTTCGCTCTTTATCGCAGCCTATCGCTCTTCATCGCTCTTTATCGCTCTTTATCGCTCTTTATCGCTCTTTATTGCTCTTTATCGCAGCCTATCGCAGCCTATCGCTCTTTGTCGCTCTTTATCGCTCCTTATCGCTCCTTATCGCTCTTTGTCGCTCTTTATCACTCTTTATCGCTCTTTATCGCAGCCTATCGCAGCCTTTCGCAGACTATCGAAGTCTATCGCAGCCTATCGCTCATTATCGGAGCCTATC
This sequence comes from Doris montereyensis, assembly GCA_037039925.1. Taxonomy (NCBI): domain Eukaryota; kingdom Metazoa; phylum Mollusca; class Gastropoda; order Nudibranchia; family Dorididae; genus Doris; species Doris montereyensis. Next base: position 97,017 of record JAXRKP010001239.1, read on the forward strand.
GCTCTTTGTCGCTCTTTATCGCTCTCTATCGCACTTTATCGCTCTTTATCGCTCGTTATCGCTCTTCATCGCTCTTTATCGATCTTTATCGCTCTTTATCGCTCTTTATCGCTCTTTATCGGTGCCTGTTGCTCTTTATCGCTCCTTATCGCTCTTTATCACAGCGTATCGCAGCCTACCGCAGCCTACCTCATCCTACCGCAGCCTACCGCAGCCTATCGCAGCCTATCGCAGCCTATAGCAGCCTATCGCTCTTTATCACTCTTTGTCGCTCTTTGTCGCTCTTTGTCGCTCTTTATCGCTCTTTATCGCTCTTTATCGCTCTTTATCGCATTTTATCGCTCTTTATCGCTTTTTATCGCAGCCTCCATCGCAGCCTATCGCAGCCTATCGCAGCCTATCGCTCTTTATCACTTTGTCGCTCTTTGTCGCTCTTTGTCGCTCTTTATCGCTCTTTATTGCTCTTTATCGCTCTTTATCGCATTTTATCGCTCTTTTCGCAGCCTATCGCAGCCTATCGCAGCCTATCGCAGCCTATCGCAGCCTATCGCACCCTAGCGCACCCTATCGCAGCCTATCGCAGCCTATCGCAGCCTATCGCAGCCTATCGCTCTTTATCGGAGCCTATCGCTCTTTATCGCTCTTTTTCGCTCTTTATCGCTTTTTATCGCTTTTTATCGCTCTTTATCGCTCCTTATCGCTCTTTATCACAGTCTATCGTAGTCTACCACAGCCTACCGAAGCGTATCGCTCCGCCGCCCGCAGCCTATCGCAGCCTATCGCAGCCTTTTATCGCTCTTTGCCGCTCTTTATCGCTCTTTGTCGCTCTTTGTCGCTCTTTATCGCTCTTTGTTATCGCTCTTTCGCTCTTTATCGCTCTTTATCGCTCTTTATCGCTTTTTATCGCTCTTTATCGCTCTTTATCGCTTTGATCTATTTATCGCTCTTTAACGCTCTTTATCGTTCTTTATTATCGCTTTATCACTTTATCACTCTTTATCGCTCTTTATCGCTCTCTTTATCGTTCTTTATCGCCTTTTATCGCTCTTTATCGCTCTTTATCGCTCTTTATCGCTCTTTATCGCTCTTTATCACTTTTTTCGCAGCCTATCGCTCTTTATCGCTCTTTATCGCTCTCGCTTTTTATTGCTCCCTATCGCAGCTATTCAGCCTATCGCTCTTTATCGCTCTTTATCGCTCTTTATCGCTCTTTATCGCTCTTTATCGCACTTTATCGCTCGTTATCGCTTTTATCGCTCGTTATCGCTCGTTATCGTCTTTATCGCTCTTTGTCGCTCTTTATCGCTTTTTATCGCTCTTTATCGCTCTTTATCGCTCTATCGCTTTTATCGTTTATCGTTCTTTAGCTCTATCTCAGCTTTATCGCTCTTTATCACTCTTTATCACTCTTTATCGCTTTTTATCGCTCTTTATCGCTCTTTATCGCTTTTTATCGCTCTTTTATCGCTCTTTATCGCTCTTTATCGTTTTTATCGCTCTTTATCGCTCTTTATCGCTCTTATCGCATCGCTCTTTATCGCAGCCTATCGCTCTTTATCGCTCTTTATCGCTCTTTATCGCTTTTTATTGCTTTTTATCGCAGCTATCTTTATCGCTCTTTATCACTCTTTATCGCTCTTTATCCCTCTTTATCGCTCATTATCGCTTTTTATCGCTCTTTATCGCTCTTTATCGCTCTTTATCGCTCTTTATCGCTCTTTATCGCTCTTTATCGCTCTTTATCGCTTTGTCGCTCTATCGCTCTTTATCGCTCCTATCGCTCTTTATCGCTCTTTATCGCTCTTTATCGCTCTTTATTGCTCTTTATCGCAGCCTATCGCAGCCTATCGCTCTTTATCGCTCTTTATCGCTCCTTATCGCTCTTTATCCCTCTTTATCGCTCGTTATCAGCCTATCGTCTATCGCTCGTTATCGCTCTTTATCTTTTTATCGCTCTTTATCGCTCTTTATCGCTCTTTATCGCTCTTTATCGCTCTTTATCGCTCTTTATCGCTCTTTATCGCTCTTTATCGCTCTTTATCGCAGCCTCTTTATCGCTCTTTATCGCTCTTTATCGCTCTTTATCGCTCTTCTATCGCAGCCTATCGCTCTTTAGCTCTTTATCGCTCTTTATCGCGCTTTATCGCTCTTTATCGCTCTTTATCGCTCTTTATCGCTCGTTATCGCTCTTTATCGCTCTTTATCGCTCTTTATCGCTCTTTATCGCTCTTTATCGCTCTTTATCGCTCTTTATCGCTCTTTATCGCTCTTTATCGCTCTTTATCGCTCTTTATCGCTCTTTATCGCTCTTTATCGCTCTTTATCGCTCTTTATCGCTCTTTATCGCTATCTTTATCGCTCTTTATCGCTTCATCTCTTTATCACTCTTTATCGATCTTTATCGCTCTTTATCGCTCTTCATCGCAGCCTATCGCTCTTTATCGCAGTCTATCGCTCTTTATCGCAGCCTATCTATCAGCCTTCTATCGCTCTTTATCTCTTTATCGCTCTTTATCGCTCTTTATCGCTCTTTATCGCTTTTTATCGCTCTTTATCGCTCTTTATCGCTTTTTATCGCTCTTTATCGCTCCTTATCGCTCTTTATCGCTCTTTATCGCTTTATTGCTCTTTATCGTTTTTATCGCTTTATCGCTCTTTATCGCTCTTTATCGCTCTTTATCGCTCTTTATCGCTTTTTATCGCTCTTTATCGCTCTTTATCGCTCTTTATCGCTCTTTATCGCTCTTTATCTATCGCTCTTTATCGCTCTTTATCGCTCTTTATCGCTTTTTATCGCTCTTTATTATCATCGCTCTTTATCGCTCTTTATCGCTCTTTATCGCTCTTTATCGCTCTTTATCGATCTATTATCGAAGCCTATAGCTCTTTATCGTTCATTATCGGAGTTATCGCTCTTTATCGCTCTTTATCGCTCTTTATCGCTCGTTATCGCTCTTTATCGCTCTTTATCGCTCTTTATCGCTCTTTATCGCTTTGGCTCTTTAAAGCTCTTTATCGCTCTTTATCGCTTTTTATCGCTCTTTATCGCTTTTTATCGCTTTTTATCGCTTATCGCTCTATCGCTCTTTATCGCTCTTTATCGCGCTTTATCGCTCTTTATCGCTCTTTATCGCTCTTCATTATCGCTCTTTATCGCTTATCGCTCTTTATTATCAGCTATCTTTATCGCTCTTTATCGCTCTTTATCGGAGCCTATCGCTCTTTATCGCTCTTTATCGCTTTTTATCGCTTTTTATCGCTCTTTATCGCTCTTTATCGCTATTTATCGCTCTTGATCGCTTTTTATCGCTCCTTATCGCTCTTGATCGCTCTTTTATCGCTCTTTATCGCTCTTTATCGCTTCTTTATCGCTCTTTATCGCTCTTTATCGATCTTTATCGATCTTTATCGCTCTTTATCGCAGCCTATCGCTCTTTATCGCAGTCTATCGCTCTTTATCGAAGCTTATCGCTCTTCATCGCTCTTTATCGCTCTTTATCGCTCTTTATCGCTCTTTATTGCTCTTTATCGCAGCCTATCGCAGCCTATCGCTCTTTGTCGCTCTTTATCGCTCCTTATCGCTCCTTATCGCTCTTTGTCGCTCTTTATCACTCTTTATCGCTTTTTATCGCAGCCTATCGCAGCCTATCGCAGACTATCGAAGCCTATCGCAGCCTATCGCTCATTATCGGAGCCTATCGCTCTTTGTCGCTCTTTATCGCTCTCTATCGCTCTTTATCGCTCTTTATCGCTCGTTATCGCTCTTTCATCGCTCTTTATCGCTCTTTATCACTCTTTATCGCTTTTTATCGCTTTTTATTGCCCTTTATCGCAGCCTATCGCAGCTATCGCAGCCTATAGCTCTTTATCCTCTTTATCGCTCTTTATCGCTCTTTATCGCTCTTTATCCCTCTTTATCCTCTTTATCGCTCGTTATCGCTCTTTATTTATCGCTCTTTATCGCAGGCTATCACTCTTTATTGCTCTTTATCGTTCTTTATCAATCTTTATCGCTCTTTATCGCTCTTTATTGCTCTTTATCGCTCTTTATCGGAGCCTGTTGCTCTTTATCGCTCTTTATCGCTCTTTATCACACCGTATCGCACCCTATCGCCGCCTATCGCACCTATCGATCGCACCTGATCGCACCCTATCGCAGCCTATCGCAACCTATCGCAGCTCTATCGCAGCCTATCGCTCTTTATCACTCTTTGTCGCTCTTTGTCGCTCTTTGTCGCTCTTTATCGCTTTTTATCGCTCTTTATCGCTCTTTATCGCATTTTATCGCTCTTTATCGCAGCCTCGCTTTATCGCTCTTTATCGCAGCCTATCGCATCGCCTATCGCTCCCTATCGCACCCTATCGCAGCCTATTATCGCAGCCTATCGCTCTTTATCGGAGCCTATCGCTCTTTATCGCTCTTTTTCGCTCTTTATCGCTTTTTATCGCTTTTATCGCTCTTTATCGCTCCTTATCGCTCTTTATCACAGTCTATCGTACCCTATCGCAGCCTATCGCAAGCGATCGCCGCCGCCTATCGCAGCCTATCGCAGCCTATCGCTCTTTATCGCTCTTTATCGCTCTTTATCGCTCTTTGTCGCTCTTTATCGCTCTTTATCGCTCTTAATCGCTCTTTATCGCTCTTTATCGCTCTTTATCGCTCTTTATCGCTCTTTATCGCTTTGATCGCTCATTATCGCTCTTGATCACTCTTGATTGCCTTTGATCGCTCTTTTATCGCTCTTGATCGCTTTTTATCGCTCTTTATCGCAGCCTATCGCTCTTTATCACTCTTTATCACTCTTTATCGCTCTTTATCGCTCTTTATCGCTGTTTATCGCTCTTTATCGCTCTTTATCGCTTTTTATCGCTTTTTATCGCTCTTTATCGCTGTTTATCGCTCTTTATCGCAGCCTTGTCTCTCTTTATCGAGCCTATCGCCTTTTATCGCTCTTTATCGCTCTTTATCGCTTTTTATCGCTCCCTATCGCCTATCTCAGCCTATCGCTCTTTATCGCTCCTTATCGCTCTTTATCGCTCTTTATCGCTCGTTATCGCTCTTTATCGCTCGTTATCGCTTGTTATCGGTCTTTATCACTCTTTGTCGCTCTTTATCGCTCTTTATCGCTCTTTATCGCTCCTTACCCTCTTTGTCGCTCTTTATCGCTCTTTATCGCTCTTTATCACTCTTTATCGCTCTTTATCGATCTTTATCAATCTTTATCGCTCTTCATTGCAGCCTATCGCTCTTTATCGCAGTCTATCGCTCTTTATCGCAGCCTATCGCAGCCTATCGAAGCCTATCAAAGCCTATCGCTCTTTATCGAAGCCTAGCCTTTATCGCTCTTTATCGCTTTTTATCGCTTTTTATCGCTCTTTATCGCTCTTTATCGCTATTTGTCGCTCTTTGTCGCTCCTTATCGCTCTTGATCGCTTTTTATCGCTCCTTATTGCTCTTTATCGCTCTTTATCGCTCTTTTGTCCTTCTTTATCACTCTTTATCACTGTTTATCGATCTTTATCGATCTTTATCGCTCTTCATCGCAGTCTATCGCTCTTTATCGCAGCCTATCGCTCTTTATCGCTCTTTATCGCTCTTTATCGCGTTTTATTGCTCCCTATCGCAGCTATCTCAGCCTATCGCTCTTTATCGCTCCTTATCGCTCTTTATCCTCTTTATCGCTCGTTATCGCTCGTTATCGCTCTTTATCGCTCCATTTATCGCTCTTTGTCGCTCTTTATCGCTCTTTATCGCTCTTTATCGCTCTTTACCGTCTTTGTCGCTCTTTATCGCTCTTTATCCTCTTTATCACTCTTTATCGCTCTTTATCGATCTTTATCAATCTTTATCGCTGTTCATCGCAGCCTATCGCTCTTTATCGCAGTCTATCGCTCTTTATCGCAGCGTATCGCAGCCTATCGAAGCCTATCAAAGCCTTTATCGCTCTTTATCGGAGCCTATCGCTCTTTATCGCTCTTTATCGCTTTTTATCGCTTTTTATCGCTCTTTATCCCTCTTTATCGCTATTTGTCGCTCTTTATCGCTGTTTATCGCTCTTGATCGCTTTTTATCGCTCCTTATCGCTCTTTATCGTTCTTTATCGCTCTTTATCGCTCTTTATCGATCTTTATCGATCTTTATCGCTCTTTATCGCTCTTTAGCTCTTTATCGCTCTTTATCGCAGTCTTTATCGCTCTTTATTTCAGCCTATCGCTCTTCATCGCTCTTTATCGCTCTTTATCGCTCTTTATCGCTCTTTATCGCAGTTCTTTATCGCAGCCTATCGCAGCCTATCGCTCTTTGTCGCTCTTTATCGCTCCTTATCGCTCCTTATCTTTATCGCTCTTTATCACTCTTTATCGCTCTTTATCGCAGCCTATCGCAGCCTATCGCAGGCTATCGAAGCCTATCGCAGCCTATCGCTCATTATCGGAGCCTATCGCTCTTTGTCGCTCTTTATCGCTCTTTATCGCTCTTTATCGCCTTTATCGCTCGTTATCGCTCTTCATCGCTCTCTTATCGCTCTTTATCGCTCTTTATCGCTTTTTATCGCTCTTTATTGCAACTCTTTATCGCAGCTATTGCAGCCTATAGCTCTTTATCAGCTCTTTATCGCTCTTTATCGCTCCTTATCGCTCTTTCTCCTCTTTATCCCCTCTTTATCGCTTGTTATCGCTCATCGCTCTTTATCGCTTTGTCGCTCTTTATCGCTCTTTATCGCTCTTTATCGCTCTTTATCGCTCTTTATTGCTCTTGATCGCTCTTTATCGCTCTTTATCGTTTATCGCTCTTTATCGCTCTTTATTTCTCTTTATCGCTCTTTATCGGTCTTTATCGCTCTTTATCGCATTTTTATCGCTCTTTATCGCTCATTATCGCTCTTTATCGCTCTTTATCGCTCTTTATCGCAGCCTATCGCAGCCTATCGAAGCCTATCAAAGCCTATTAAAGCCTATTGCAGCCTATCGCTCTTTATCGGAGCCTTTATCGCTCTTTATCGCTCTTTATCGCTTTATCGCTTTTTATCGTTCTTTATCGCTATTTATCGCTATTTGTCGTCTCTTTGTCGCTGTTTAGCCTATTGTTTCTTTCATCGCTCTTTATCGCTCTTTATCGCTCTTTATCGCTCTTTATTGCTCTTTATCGCAGCCTATCGCATCGCAGTCTATCGCTCTTTGTCGCTCTTTATCGCTCCTTATCGCTCTTTATCGCTCTTTATCACTCTTTATCACTCTTTATCGCTCTTTATCGCAGCCTGTCGCAGCCTATCGCACCCTATCGAAGCTTTATCGCAGCCTACCGTTCATTATCTTTGGCAGCCTATTGCTCTCATTATTGCAGCCTATCGCTCTTTATCGCAGCTTTATCGCTCTTTCGCTCTTTATCGCTTTTATCGCTCGTTGTCATTCTTCATCAATCTTCATCGGTCTTTATCGCTCGTTATCGCTGTTTATCTTTATCGCTTTTTATCGCTCTTTATCGCTTTTATCGCTCTTTATCGCAGCCTATCGGTCTTCATCGCAGCCTATCGCTCTTTATCGCTCTTTATCGCTCTTTATCGCAGCGTATCTCTTTATCGCTCTTTATCGCTCTTTATAGTTCTTTATCGCTCTTTATCGCTCTTTATCGCTCTTTATCGCAGCCTATCGCTCTTTATCGCTCTTTATCTTTATCGCTCTTTGTCACAGCGAATCGCAGCCTATCGCAGCTTATCGCTCTTTATCGCACTTTATCGCTCTTTATCGCTCTTATCGCTCTTTATCGCAGCTTTATCGCTCTTTATCGCTCTTTATCACTCTTTCGCAATCTTTATCGCAGCCTATCGCAGCCTGCAGCTTTATCGCAGCCTTATCACAACCTATCGCAACCTATCGCAGCCTATCGCACCTATCGCAACCTATCGCAACCTATCGCAGCCTTATTGCAGCCTATCGCAGCCTATCGCAGCCTATCACAACCTATCGCCGCCTATCGCATCCTATCGCACCCTATCGCAGCCTATCGCACCCTATCGCAGCCTATCGCAGCCTATCGCACCCTATCGCAGCCTACCGCAGCCTATCGCAGCCTATCGCAGTCTATGGCTGCCTATGGTGTCGCCGCCTATGGCCGCCTATATTGCCTATGGCTGCCTATGGCTGCCTATGGCTGCTTATCGCTCTTTTTATTGCTCCCTATCGTTCCCTATGGCTCCATATCGCTCCTTATCGCTCCCTATCGCTTCCTATCGCTCCCTATCGCGCCTATCGCTCTAAACCGCTCTTAGACCACTTTCAACCGCTTCGAATCGCTTTTTATCGCTCTTTCATCGCTCTTTATCGCTCAGTTATTGTTTATCGCTTTATCACTTTATCGCTCTTTATCGCTCTTTATCACTCTTTATCTTTATCACTTTATCGCTCTTTATCGCTCTTTATCGCTCTTTATCTCTTTATCGCTCTTTATCGCTCCTTATCGCTCTTTATCACAGCGTATCGCAGCCTTTCGCAGCGTTTCGCAACCTATCGCAATCTATCGCAGCCTATCACAGCATATCGCAGCCTATCGCAGCCTATCACAACCTATCGCAACCTATTGCAACCTATCGCAACCTATCTTAACCTTTGCAACCTATCACAGCCTATCGCAGCCTATTGCAGCCTATCGCACCCTATCGCCGCCTATCACATCCTATCGCACCCTATCGCACCCTATCGCACCCTATCGCAGTTTATCGCACCTTATCGCACCTTATCGCACCCTATCGCAGCCTATCGCAGCCTATCGCAGTCTATGGCTGCCTATGGCTGCTTATGGCCGCCTATGGCTGCCTATGGCTGCCTATGGCTGCTTATGGCTGCTTATGGCTATCTATTATCGCTCCCTATTGCTCCCTATCGCTCCCTATCGCTGCGATCGCTCTGACCGCCTTAGACCGCTTTCAACCGCTTCGAATCGCTTTTATCGCTTTTATCGCTCGTTATTGCTCTTTATCGCTCTTTATCGCTCTTTATCACTCTTTATCACTCTCTATCGCTCTTTATCGCTCTTTATCGCTCTTTATCGCTCTTTATCGCGCTTTATCACTCTTTATCACTCTTTATCACTTTATCACTTTATCGCTTTTATCGCTCTTTATCGCTCTTTGTCGCTCTTTATCGCAACCTATCGCAACCTATCGCAGCCTATTGCACCCTATCGCAACCTATCGCATCCTAATCGCACCCTATCGCACCCTATTGAACCCTATCGCAGCTTATCGCTGTTTATCGCACCCTATCGCACCTATCGCAGCCTATCGCTCTTTATCGCGGCCTATGGCTACCTATGGCTGCCTATGGCTGCCTATGGCTGCCTATGGCTGCTCATCGCCCCCTATCGCTCCCTTATCGCTCCCTATGGCTCCCCTATCACTCCCTATCGCTGCCTATCGCTCTAGACCGCCTTAGACCGCTTTCAACCGCTTCGAAACGCTTCCAACCGTTTCGAACGTTTCGAACCGTTTCAATAGGCTGCGATAGGTTGCGATAGGCTGTGATAGGCGGCGATAGGCTGCGATACTGCGATAGGCTGTAGTGAGATAGGCTGCGATAGGGAGCGATAGGGAGGATAGGCTATTTATCCGCGATAGGCTGCGATATCGCGACAAAAACCGACAAAGAGCGATAGGCTGCGATAAAGAGCGATAGGCTAGGATAAAGAGCGATAGGCTGCGATAAACAGCGATAGGCTGCGATAAAGAGCGATAAACAGCGATAGGCAGCCATATGCAGCTCTTTATCGCAGCCTATCGCTCTTTATTTTCTTTATCGCTCTTTATCGCTCTTTATCGCTCTTTTATCACTCTTTATCGCTCTTTATCCCTCTTTATCGGTCTTTATCGCTCGTTATTGCTCAAGTTATCGCGCTTTATAGCTCTTTATCGCTCTTTATCGCAGCCTATCGCAGCCTATCGCAGCCTATCACAGCCTATCGCAGCCTATCGCTGCCTATCGCAGCCTATCGCTCTTTATCGGAGCCTATCGCTCTTTATCGTAGCCTATCGCTCTTTATCGCAGCCTATCGCCTTTTTATCGCTCTTTATCGCTCTTTATCGCTGCCTATCGCTCTTCATCGCAGCCTATCGCTCCCTATCGCTCCCTATCGCAGCATATCGCAGCCTATCGCAGGATATCGCAGCCTATTGCTGCCTATCACAGCCTATCGCAGCCTATCGCAGGCTATCGCAGCCTATTGCTGCCTATCACAGCCTATTGCAGCCTATCGCAGCCTGTCGCTCTTTATTATCGGAGCCTATCGCTCTTTATCGCAGCCTATCGCTCTTTATCGCAGCCTATCGCTCCCTATCGCTCCCTATCGCAGCATATCACAGCCTATCGCTGGCTATCGCAGGCTATCGCAGCCTATCGCAGCCTACCGCAGCTTATTGCAGCCTATCGCAGCCTATCGCATCCCTATCGCAGCCTATCGCTCTTTATCGCAGCCAATCGCTCTTTATCGCAGCCTATCGCTCTATTGCTCTTTATCGTTCTTTATCACTTTATCGCTCTTTATCGCTCTTTATTGCTCTTTATCGCTCTTTATCGGAGCCTATCGCAGCCTATCGCTCTTTATCGGAGCCTGTTGCTCTTTATCGCTCCTTATCGCTCTTTATCACAGCGTATCGCAGCCTAACGCAGCCTACCGCAGCCTACCGCAGCCTACCGCAGCCTACCGCAGCCTATCGCAGCCTATCGCAGCCTATCGCAGCCTATCGCTCTTTATCGCTCTTTATCGCTCTTTGTCGCTCTTTGTCACTCTTTATCGCTCTTTATCGTTCTTTATCGCTCTTTATCGCTCTTTATCGCTCTTTATCGCTCTTTATCGCATTTTATCGCTCTTTATCGCTCTTTATCGCAGCCTTTCGCAGCCTTTCGCAACCTATCGCAGCCTATCGCAGCCTATCGCAGCCTATCGCCGCCTATTGCGGCCTATCGCACCCTATCGCCGCCTATCGCCGCCTATCGCACCCGATCGCACTTTATCGCACCCTATCGCACCCTATCGCAGCCTATCGCAGCCTATCGCAGCCAATCGCAGCTCATCGCTCTTTATCACTCTTTGTCACTCTTTGTCGCTCTTTATCGCTCTTTATCGCTCTTTATCGCTCTTTATCGCTCTTTATCGCTCTTTATCGCTTTTTATCGCTCTTTATCGCAGCCTTTCGCAGCCTATCGCAGCCTATCGCAGCCTATCGCAGCCTATCGCACCCTATCGCACCTTATCGCAGCCTAACGCAGCCTATCGCAGCCTATCGCTCTTTATCGGAGCCTATCGCTCTTTATCGCTCTGTGTCGCTCTTTATCGTTTTTTATCGCTTTTTATCGCTCTTTATCGCTCCTTATCGCTCTTTATCGCAGTCTATCGCAGTCTATCGCAGCCTACTGCAGTGTATCGCAGCCTATCGCAGCCTATCGCAGCCTATCGCTTTTTATTCGCTCTTTGTCGGTCTTTGTCAGCATTTATCGCTCTTTATCGCTCTTTATCGCTCTTTATCGCTCTTTATCGCTCTTTATCGCTCTCAATCACAGCCTATCGCTCTTTATCGCTCTTTATCGCTCTTCATCGCACTTTATCACTCATTATCGCTCTTTATCGCAGCCTATCGCTCTTTATCGCTCTTTATCACTCTTTATCGCTCTCTATCGCTCTTTATCGCTCTTTATCGCTCTTTATCGCTCTTTATCGTTTTTATCGCTCTTTATCGCTTTTTATCGCTCTTTATCGCAGCCTATCATTCTTTATCGCAGCCTATCGCTCTTTATCGCTCTTTATCGCTCTTTATCGCTTTTTATTGCTCTTTATCGCAACCTATCGCAGCTATCGCAGCCTATCGCGCTTTATCGCTCTTTATCGCTCCTTATCGCTCTTCATCCCTCTTTATCGCTCGTTATCGCTCGTTATCGCTCGTTATCGCTCGTTATCGCTCTTTATCGCTCTTTGTCGCTCTTTATCGCTCTTTATCGCTCTTTATCGCTCTTTATCGCTCTTTATCGCTCTTTATCGCTCTTTATCGCTCATTATCGCTTTTTACCGCTCTTTATCGCTCTTTATCGCTCTTTATCACTCTTTATCGATCTTTATCGCTCTTCATCGCAGCCTATCGCTCTTTATCGCAGTCTATCGCTCTTTATCGCAGCCTATCGCAGCCTATGAAAGCCTATCGCTCTTTATCGGAGCCTATCGCTCTTTATCGCTCTTTATCGCTTTTTATCGCTCTTTGTCGCTCCTTATCGCTCTTGATCGCTTTGTATCGCTCTTTATTGCTCTTTATCGCTCTTTATCGCTCTTTATCGCTCTTTATCACTCTTTATGGCTCTTTATCGATCTTTATCGATCTTTATCGCTCTTTATCGCAGCCTATCGCTCTTTATCGCAGTCTATCGCTCTTTATCACAGCCTATCGCTCTTCATCGCTCTATAGCGCTTTTTATTGTTCTTTATCGCTCTTTATTGCTCTTCATCGCAGCTTATCGCAGCCTATCGCTCTTTGTCGCTCTTTATCGCTCTTTATCGCTCCTTATCGCTCTTTATTGCTCTTTATCGCAGCCTATCCCAGCCTATCGCAGCCTATCGAAGCCTATCGCAGCCTATCGCTCATTCTCGGAGCCTATCGCTCTTTATCGTTTTTTATCGCTTTTTTATCGCTCTTTATCGCTATTTGTCGCTCTTTGTCTCTCTTTATCGCTCTTTATCGCTCTTTATTGCTCTTTATCTTTCTTTATCGCTCTTTATCGCTCTTTATCACTCTATCGCTTTTTATCGATCTTTATCGATCTTTATCGCTCTTTATCGCAGCCTATCGCTCTTTATCGCAGTCTATCGCTCTTTATCGCAGTCTATCGCTCTTCATCGCTCTTTATCGATCTTTATCGCTCTTTATTGCTCTTTATCGCAGCCTATCGCAGCCTATCGCTCTTTGTCGCTTTTTATCGCCCCTTATCGCTCCTTATTGCTCTTTGTCGCTCTTTATCACTCTTTATCGCTCTTTATCGCAGTCTATCGCAGCCTATCGCAGCCTATCGAAGCCTATCGCAGCCTATCGCTCATTATCGGAGCCTATCGCTCTTTGTCGCTCTTTAGCGCTCTCTATCGCTCTTTATCACTCTTTATCGCTCGTTATCGCTCTTCATCGCTCTTTATCGCTCTTTATCGCTCTTTATCGCTTTTTATCGCTTTTTATTGCTCTTTATCGCAGCCTATCGCAGCTATCGCTCTTTATAGCTCTTTATCACTCTTTACCGCTCTTTATCGCTCCTTATCGCTCTTTATCCCTCTTTATCCTCTTTATCGCTCGTTATCGCTCGTTATCGCTCGTTATCGCTTGTTATCGCTCTTTATCGCTCTTTGTCGCCCTTTATCGCTCTTTATCGCTCTTTATCGCTCTTGATCGCTCTTTATTGCTCTTTATCGTTTATCGCTCTTCATCGCTCTTTATCGCTCTTTATCGCTCTTTATCGGTCTTTATCGCTCTTTATCGCTCATTATCGCTCTTTATCGTTCATTATTGCTCTTTATCGCTCTTTATCGCAGTCTATCGCAGCCTATCGAAGCCTATCGAAGCCTATCAAAGCCTATCGCAGCCTATCGCTCTTATCGCTCTTTATCGCTTTTTTTATCGCTTTTATCGCTCTTTATCGCTCTTTTTCGTGATTTGTCGCTCTTTGTCGCTCCTTTATCGCTCTTTATCGCTCTTTATCGCTCTTTATTGCTCTTTATTGCTCTTTATCGCTCTTTATCGCTCTTTATCGCTCTTTATCGCTCTTTATCGCTCTTTATCGCTCGCTATCGCTCGCTCTTTATCGATCTTTATCGCTCTTTATCGCAGCCTATCGCTCTTTATCGCAGTCTATCGCTCTTTATCGCTCTTTATCGCACTTCATCGCTCTTTATCGCTCTTTATCGCTCTTTATCGCTCTTTATTGCTCTTTATCGCAGCCTATCGTAGCCTATCGCTCTTTATCGCTCTTTGTCGCTCTTTATCGCTCCTTATCGCTCTTTATCGCTTTATCGCTTTTTATCACTCTTTATCGCTCTTTATCGCTCTTTATCGCAGCCTATCGCAGCCTATCGAAGCCTATCGCAGCCTATCGCTCATTATTGGAGCCTATCGCTCTTTGTCGCTCTTTATCGCTCTCTATCGCTCTTTGTCGCTCTTTATCGCTCGTTATCGCTTTTCATCGCTCTTTATCGGTCTTTATCGCTCTTTATCGCTGTTTATCGCTCTTTATCGCTTTTTATCGCTCTTTATCGCTCTTTTTTGCAGCCTATCGCTCTTTATCGCAGCCTATCGCTCTTTATCGCAGCCTATCGCTCTTTATCGCAGCCTATCGCTCTTTATCGCTCTTTATCGCTCTTATAGCTCTTTGCTCTTTATTGCTCTTTATCGCTCTTTATCGCAGCCTCTCGCAGCCTATCGCTCTTTATCGCTCTTTATCGCTCTTTATCGCTCCTTATCGCTCTTTATCACAGCGTATCGCAGCCTACCGCAGCCTATCGCAGCCTATCGCAGCCTCTCGCAGCCTATCGCAGCCTATCGCTCTTTATCGCTCTTTATCGCTCCTTATCGCTCTTTATCACAGCGTATCGCAGCTTTTGCAGCCTTTCGCAACCTATCGCAATCTGTCGCAGCCTATTGCAGCCTATCGCAACCTATCACAACCTATCGCAACCTATTGCAACCTATTGCAACCTATTGCAACCTATTGCAACCTATTGCAACCTATTGCAACCTATCGCAGCCTATCACAGCCTATCGCAGCCTGTTGCCGCCTATCGTATCCTATCGCACCCTATCGCACCCTATCGCACCCTATCGGACGCTATCGCGGCCTATCGCACCCTATCGCACCCTATCGCAGCCTATCGCAGCCTATCGCAGTCTATGGCAGCCTATGGCTGCCTATGGTCGCCTATGGCTGCCTATGGCTGCCTATGGCTGCCTATGGCTGCTTATCGCTCCCTATTGCTCCCTATCGCTCCCCTATGGCTCCCTATCGCTCCCTATCGCTTCCTATCGCTCGCTATCGCTGCCTATCGCTCTAGACCGCCTTAGACCGCTTTCAACCGCTTCAAATCGCCTCTCGCAGCCTATCGCTTTTTATCGCTCGTTATTGCTCTTTATCGCTGTTTATCGCTCTTTATCACTCTTTAACACTCTTTATCTTTTATCACTTTATCGCTCTTTATCGCTCTTTATCGCTCTTTATCGCTCTTTATCGCTCTTTATCGCTCTTTATCGCTCTTTATCGCTCTTTAACACTCTTTATCACTTTATCGCTCTTTATCGCTCTTTATCGCTCTTTGTCGCTCTTTATCGCTCTTTATCGCTCCTTATCGCTCTTTATCACAGCGTATCGCAGCCTTTCGCAGCGTTTCGCAACCTATCGCAATCTATCGCAGCCTATCACAGCCTATTGCAGCCTATCGCAGCCTATCACAACCTATCGCAACCTATCGCAACCTATCGCAACCTATCTTAACCTATTGCAACCTATCGCAGCCTATCACAGCCTATCGCAGCCTATCGCCGCCTATCGCATCCTATCGCACCCTATCGCACCCTATCGCACCCTATCGCAGCCTATCGCACCCTATCGCACCCTATCGCAGCCTATCGCAGCCTATCGCAGTCTATGGCTGCCTATGGCTGCGTATGGTCGCCTATGGCTGCCTATGGCTGCCTATGGCTGCCTATGGCTGCCTATGGCTGCCTATGGCTGCTGATCGCTCCCTATTGCTCCTTATCGCTCCCTATGGCTCCCTATCGCTCCTTATCGCTCCCTATCGCTCCCTATCGCTGCTTTTCGCTCTACACCGCCATAGACCGCTTTCAACCGCTTCGAATCGCCTCTCGCAGCCTCTCGTTCTTTATCGCTCGTTATTGCTCTTTATCGCTCTTTATCACTCTTTATCACTCTTTATCGCTCTTTATCGCTCTTTATCGCTCTTTATCGCTCTTTATCACTCTTTAACACTCTTTATCACTTTATCGCTGTTTATCGCTCTTCATCGCTCTTTATCGCTCTTTATCGCTCTTTATCGCTCTTTATCGCTCCTTATCGCTCTTTATCACAGCGTATCGCAGCCTTTAGCCTTTCGCAACCTATCGCATCCTATCGCAGCCTATCGCAACCTATCGCAACCTATCGCAACCTATCGTAACCTATCGCAACCTATTGCAACCTATCGCAGCCAATCGCAGCCTATCGCAGCCTATCGCACCCTATCGCACCCTATCGCACCCTATTGCACCCTATCGCAGCCTATCGCTGTTTATCGCCCTATCGCACCCTATCGCAGCCTATCGCTCTTTATCGCAGCCTATGGCTGCCTATGGCTGCCTATGGCTGCTCATCGCTCCCTATCGCTCCCTATCACTCCCTATGGCTCCCTATCACTCCCTTTCGCTGCCTATCGCTGCCTATCGCTCTAGACCGCCTTAGACCGCTTTCAACCGCTTCGAAGCGCTTCCAACCGTTTCGAACCGTTTTGAACCGTTTCGAACCGTTTCGATAGGCTGCGATAGGCTGCGATAGGCTGTGATAGTCTGCGATAGGCTGCGATAGCCTGCGATAGGCTGCGATAGGCTGCGATAGTCTGCGATAGGGAGCGATAGGTTGCGATAAAGAGCGATAGGCTGCGATAAAGAGCGATGAAGACCGATAAAGAGTGATAGGCTGCGATAAAGAGCGATAGGCTACGATAAAGAGCGATAGGCTGCGATAAACAGCGATAGGCTGCGATAAAGAGCGATAGACAGCGATAGGCAGCCATATGCAGCGATAGGCAGTCATAGGCAGCGATAGGCAGCCATAGGCAGCGATAGGCAGCGATAGGCAGCCATAAACAGCGATAGGCAGCCATAGCGATAAAGAGCCATAGGCAGCGATAAAGAGCCATAGGCAGCGATAAAGAGCGATAGGCAGAGATAAAGAGGGATTGGCAGCGATAAAGAGGATCGGCAGCGATAAAGAGCCATAGGCAGCGATAAAGAGGATGGGCAGCGATAAAGAGGATGGGCAGCAATAAAGTGGGATGGGCAGGGATGGGGAGGGATGGGGAGGTATTAGAGCGGTTAGAAGCGGTAGGAAACTCTAGAAACCTGTAAAAAGCGGTAAAGAGCGGCTAATGCGGTAAAGACCGGTTAAAAGCGGTTAAAAGGATATGGAAGCTGTAGGAAACTGTAGGAAGCTGTATGAAAGCGGTAGGAAGCGTTAGGGAGCGGTAAAAAGCTGTATGGAGAAAGCGGTAAAGAGCGGTTAAAAGCGGATAAAAATGGATGGAAGTTGTAGGAAGCTGTATAAAAGAGGTAGGAAAATGTAGGAAGCTGTATAAAAGCGGTAGGAAGCGGTTTAAAAGCATTTGGAAGCGGTTAGAAGCGGTTAGAAGTGGTTACAAGCGATTACAAGCGGTTAAAAGCGGTAAGACTGGATTAGAAGGTGTTAGAAGGGGTTAGAAGGGGTTAGAAGGGGTTATAAGCGGTTATAAGCCGTTCGAAACGGATCGAAACGGTTCGAAACGGTTGAAAGCGGTCTAAGGCGGTCTAGAGCCATAGGCAGTGATAGGGAGCGATACCGAGCCAAAGGGAGCGATAGGGAGCAATAGGGACTAAGAGGGATGAAGAGGGATTGAGAGCGATTGAGAACGATTGAGAGCGATTGAGAACGATTGAGAGCGATTGAGAAATTGGGTTAAATTGGGTTTAATGGGGTTTAATGGGGTGTAGTGGGTTTGATGGGGTTTCATGGGGTTCAATGGGGTTCAAAAGGGTTCAAAGGGTTCGAAAGGGTTCAAAGGGGTTCAAAGGGGTTCAAAGTGGTTTAAAGGGGCTCGAAGGGGTTCGAAGAGGTTCGAAGGGATTCAGTGGGGTTCAAAGGGGTTCAATGGGGTTCAATGGGGTTCAATTGGGTTTAAAAGGGTTCAATGGGGTTAAATGGGGTTCAATGGGGTTCAAAGGGGTTCAATGGGGTTCAATGGGTTCAATGAGTTTCAATAGGTTCAATGGGGTTCAATGGCGTTCAATGGGGTTCAATGGGGTTCAATGGGGTCACATGGGGTTCAATGGGGTTCAATGGAGTTCAATGGGGTTCAATGGGGTTCAATGGGATTTAATGGGGTTTAATGGGGTTTAATGGGGTTTAATGGGGTTTAATGGGGTTCAATGGGGTTGAAAGGGGTTTAATGGTGGGGTTTAATGGGGTTTAATGGGGTTGCTTAATGGGGTTCAATGGGGTTTAATGGGGTTTAATGGGGTTTAATGGGGTTTAATGGGGTTCAATGGGGTTTCATGGGGTTTAATGGGGTTTAATGGGGTTTAAAGTGGGGCTTAATGGGGTTTAATGGGGTTTTATGGGGTTTAATGGGGTTCAATGGGGTTCAATGGGGTTCAATGGGGTTCAATGGAGTTCAATGGAGTTCAATGGGGTTCAATGGGGTTCAATGCCGTTCAATGGGGTTCAATGGGGTTCAATGGGGTTCAATGGGGTTTAATGGGGTTTAATGGGGAAGCGATAGGCTGCAATAGGCTGCGATAGGCTGTCATAGGCTTCGATAGGCTGCGATAAAGAGCGATAAAGAACGATAAAGAGCGATAAAGAGCTATAAAGAGCAATAAAGAGCGATAAAGAGCGACAGGCTGCGATAAAGAGCGATAAAGACCGATAAAGAGCGATAGGTTGCGATAAAGAGCGATAAAGAGCGATAGACTTCGATAAAGAGGGATAAAGAGCGATAGGTTGCAATAGGCTGCGATAGGCTGTGATAAGATGCGATAGGCTGCGCTATGCTGAGATATGCTGCGATAGGCTGCGATAAAGAGCGATAGGCTGCGATAAAGAGCGGTAAGATGCGATAAAGAGCGATAGGCTGCGATAAAGAGCGATAGGCTGCGATAAAGAGTGATAGGCAGCAGTAAAGAGCGATTGGCAGCGATAAAGAGCGATAGGCAGCGATAAAGAGCGATAGGCTGCGATAGGCTTCGATAGGCTGCGATAGGCTGTGATAGGCTGTGATAGGCTACGATAGGTAGGCAGCCGTAGGCAGCGCGATAAAAAGCCATAAGCAGCGCAATAAAGAGCCATAGGCAGCGATAAAGGGCCATAGGCAGCGATAAAGAACCATAGGCCATGGGGAGGATGGGGTAGGGATTAGAGCGGTTAGAAGCGGTAGGAAACTGTAGGAAGCTGTATAAAAGCGGTAGAAAGCAGCTTAAAAGCGGTTAGAAGCGGTTACAAGCGATCAAGAGCGATAAAGAGCGATAAAGAGCGATAAAGAGCGACAAAAGAGCGATAAAGAGCGATAAAGAGCGATGAAGATCGATAAAGAGCGATAAATAGCGATAAAGAGCGATAAAGAGAGATAACGAGCGATAACGAGCGATAACGAGCAATAGGCTGCGATAGGTTGCGATAGGCTGCGATAGGTTGCGATAGGCCGCCATAGGCTGCAATAGGCTGCAATAGGCTGAGAAAGGCTGCGATAGGCTGCGATAGGCTGCGATAAAGAGCGATAGCCTGCGATAAATAGCGATAGCCTACGATAAAGAGCGATAGGCTGCGATAAAGAGCGATAGGCAGCGATAAAGAGCGATAGGCAGCGATAAAGAGCTATAGGCTGCGATAGGCTGTGATAGGCTGCGATAGGCTGCGATAGGCTGCGATAAAGAGCAATGGACTGCGATAAAGAGCGATAGGCTGCGATAAAGAGCGATATGCTGCAATAAAGAGCGATAGGCTGCGATAAAGAGCGATAGGCTGCGATAAAGAGCGATAGGCTGTGATAAAGAGCGATAGGCTGCGATAAAGAGCGATAGGCTGCGATAAAGAGTGATAGGCTTCGATTAAGAGCGATAGGCTGCGATAGGCTGCTATAAAGAGCGATAGGTCTGCGCTAAAGCGTAATAGGCTGTGATAGGCTGCGATAGGCTGCGATAGGCTTCGATAGGCTGCGATAAGCTGCGATAAAGAGCGATAAAGTGCGACAAAGTGCGATAAAGTGCGATAAAGTGCGATAAAGTGCGATAAAGAGCGATAGGCTGCGATAAAGAGCGATAGGCTGCGATAGGCTGCGATAAAGAGCGATAGGCTGCGATAAAGAGCGTTAGGCTGCGATAGGCTGCGTGATAGGCTCCGATAGGCTCCGATAGGCTGCGATAGGCTGCGATAGGAAAATGGTAGGCTTTGATAGGCTGCGATAGGCTGCGATAGGCTGCGATAGGCTGCGATAAAGAGCGATAGGCTGCGATAAAGAGCGATAAAGAGCGATAAAGAGCAAGAAAAAGAGCGATAAAGAGCGATGAAGAGCGATAAAGAGCGATAAAGAGCGATAAAGAGCGATAAAGAGCGATAAAGAGCGATAGGCTGCAATAAAGAGCGATAAAGAGCGATAAAGAGCGATAGGTTGCAATAGGCTGCGATAGGCTGTGATAAGCTGCGATAGGCTGCGATATGCTGAGATATGCTGCGATGGTCTGCGATAAAGAGCGATAGGCTGCGATAAAGAGCGGTAAGCTACGATAAAGAGCGATAAGCTGCGATAAAGAGCGATAGGCTGTGATAAATAGTGACAGGCAGCAGTAAAGAGCGATAAAGAGCGATAAAGAGCGATAGGCAGCCATGAAGAGCGATAGGCAGCGATAAAGAACGATAGGCAGCGATAAAGAGCGATAGGCTGCGATAGGCTTCGATAGGCAGCGATAAGCTGTGATAGGCTGTGATAGGCTGCGATAGGCAGGCAGCCGTAGGCAGCGCGATAAAAGCCATAGCCAACGCAATCAAGAGCCATAGACAGCGCGATAATCAGCCATAGGCAGCGCAATAAAGAGCCATAGGCAGCGATAAAGGGCCATAGGCAGCGATAAGGAACCATAGGCCATGGGCAGGGATGGGGAGGGATTAGAGCGGTTAGAAGCGGTAGGAAACTGTAGAAAGCTGTAGCAAAGTGATAGGAAGCGTTAGGAAGCGGAAAAAGCTTTATGTAGATAGCGGTAAAGAGCGGTTAAAAGCAGATCAAAAAATGGATTGAAGCTGTAGGAAACTATAGGAAGCTGTATAAAAGCGATAGGAAACTGTAGGAAGCTGTATATAAGCGGTAGGAAGCGGTTTAAAAGCGGTTAGAAGCGGTTAGAAGCGGTTAGAAGCGGTTACAAGCGGTTAAAAGCGGTTAAAAGCGGTAAGAATGGATTAGAAGGGGTTAGAAGGGATTAGAAGGGTTAGAAGGGGTTAGAATGGGTTAGAAGGGGTTAGAAGGCGTTCGAAGCGGTTGAAAGCGGTTGTAGGGTGTAGGACGGTAGGCAGCGGTCTAAGGCGGTCTTGAGCGATAGGCAGCGATAGGCAGCGATAGGCAGCGATAGGTAGCGATAGGCAGCCATAGGCAGCGATAGGGAGCGATAGGGAGCGATTAAGAGCGATTACGAGCGATTAAGAGCGATTAAGAGGGATTAAGAGGGATTAAGAGGGATTAAGAGGGATTGAGACGGATTGAGACGGATTTAAACGGATTGAGACGAATTGAGACGGATTGAGACGGATTGAGACGGATTGAGACGGATTGAGAGGGGGATTGAGAGCGATTGAGAGCGATTGAGAGCGATTGAGAGCTGTATAAAAGAGGTAAGAAGCGGTAAAAGCGGTTAGAAGCGGTTAGAAGCGGTTAGAAGTGGTTAGAAGCGGTTAGAAGCGGTTCGAAGGGGTTCGAAGGGGTTTGAAGGGGTTCAACGGGGTTCAAAGGCGTTCAAAGGGGTTCTAAGGGGTTGAAAGGGTTTGACGGGGTTCAAAGGGGTTCAATGGGTTCAAAGGGGTTCGAAGGGTTTCAAAGGGGTTGAAAGGGGTTGAAATGGGTTGAAAGGGGCTGAAAGGGATGGAAAGGGTTGAAAGGGGTTGAAGGGGTTGAAAGGGGTTCAAATGGGTTCGAAGAGGTTCAAAGGGGGTTCAAAGGGGTTCAAAGGGTTTCAAAGCGGTGCAAAGGGGTGCAAAAGGGTTCAAAGTGGTTCAAAGTGGTTTCAAAGGGGTTCAAAGGGGTTCAAAGGGGTTCAAAAGGATTCAAAGGGGTTCAAAGGGGTTCAAAGGGGTTCAAAAGGGATTCAAAGGGGTTCAAAGGGGTTCGATGGATTTCGAAGGGGTTCGAAGGTGTACAAAAGAGTTTTCGAGGGGATTCAAAGGGGTTCAAAGCGGTTCAAAGGGGTTCAAAGAGGTTAAAAGGGGTTCAAATGGGTTCAAAGGGTTCAAAGGGGTTCAAAGGGGTTCAAAGGGTTTGAAGCGGTTACAAGCGGTTAAAACGGTTACAAGCGGTTAAAAGCGGTGAGAATGGATTAGAAGGGGTTAGAAGGTGTTAGAAGGGGTTAGAAGGGGTTAGAAGGGGTTAGAAGGCGTTAAAAGCGGTTGAAAGCGGTCTAGGGCGGTAGGCAGCGGTCTAAGGCGGTTTAGAGCGATAGGCAACGATAGGCAGCGATAGGGAACTATAGGGAGCGATAGGGAGCGATGAACAGCGATTAAGAGCGATTAAGAGCGATTAAGAACGATTAAGAGCGATTCAGAGGGATTAAGAGGGATTAAGAGGATTAAGAGGGATTAAGAGCGATTAAGAGCGATTAAGACAGCTTAAGACGGATTAAGACGGGTTAAGACGGATTAAGAGGGATTAAGAGGGATGAAGAGGGATCAAAAGGGATTGAGACGGATTAAGACGAATTAAGACGGATTAAGAAGGATTAAGCCGAATTAAGACGGAGTAAGACGGATGAAGACGGATTAAGACGGATCAAGTGCGATTAAGACGGATTAAGACGGATTAAGAGCGATTAAGACGGATTAAGACGGATTAACAGCGATTAAGACGGATTAAGACGGATTAAGAGCGATTAAGACGGCTTAAGACGGATTAAGAGGAATAAAACGGATTAAGAGGGATTAAGAGGGATTAAGAGGGACTAAGAGGGAGTAAGAGGGATTAAGAGGGATTGAGAGCGATAGAGAGCGATTGAGAGCGATTAAAAGCGATTGAGAGTGATTGAGAAATGGGGTTTAATGGAGTTCAATGGGGTTCAATGGGGTTTAATGAGGTTTAATGGGGTTTAATGGGGTTCAATGGGGTTCAATGGGGTTCAATGGGTTCATTGGGGTACAAAGGGGTGCAAACGGGTGCAAAGGGGTGCAAAGGGGTTCAAAGGGTTCAAAAAGGGTTAAAGGGGTTCAAAGGGGTTCAAAGGGGTGCAAAAGGGGTGAAAAAGCGGTTCAAATGGGTTCAAAGGGGTTTAAAAGGGTTCAAAGGGGTTCAAAGGGGTTCAAATGGGTTCAATGGGGTTCAATGGGTTCAATGGGGTTCAATGGGGTTCAATGGGGTTCTATGGGGTTCAATGGTGTTCGAAGGGGTTCAAAGGGGTTCAAAGGGTTCAAAGGGTTCAATGGGGTTCAATGGGGTTCAACGGGGTTCCAAGGGTTCAAAGGGGTTCAAAAGAGTTCAAAGGGGTTGAAAAGGGGTTCAAAGGGGTTCAAAGGAGGTTCAAAGGGGTTCAAAGGGGTTCAAAGGGTTCAAAGGGATTCAAATGGGTTCAAAGGGGTTCAAACGAAGCCGTTACAAGCGGTTAAAAGGGGTTACAAGCGGTTAAAAGCGGTGAGAATTTGATTAGAACGGGTTAGAAGACGGTTAGGGTTAGAAGGGATTAGAAGGGGTTTAGAGCGAAGAAACGGTTAAGAGCGATTAAGAAACGATTCGAAGCGGTTAAGACGGATTAAGAGCGATTAAGAGCGATTTAGAGAATAGGAGCGATTAAGACGGATTAAGAAGCGATTAAGAGGGACTAAGGGAGCGAGGGATTAAGACGGATTAAGACGATTAAGACGATTAAGAGCGATTAAGAGCGATTCAGACGGATTAAGACGGATTAAGACGGATTAAGAGGATTAAGAGGGATTAAGAGGGATTAAGAGGGATTAAGAACGATTAAGACGATTAAGACGGATTAAGACGGATTAAGACGGATTAAGACGGATTAAGACGGATTAAGACGAATTAAGAAGGATTAAGGCGAATTAAGACGGATTAAGACGGACGAAGACGGATTAAGACGGATCAAGCGCGATTACGACGGATTAAGACGGATTAAGAGCGATTAAGACGGATTAAGACGGATCAACAGCGATTATGACGGATTAAGACGGAATAAGACGGATTAAGACGGATTAAGACGGATTAAGACGGATTAAGAGGATTAAGAATTAAGATAGATTAAGGTAGTTTAAAAGGGATTAAGACGGATTAAGAGGGATTAAGAGGATTAAGAGGGAATAAGAGATATTAAGAGGACTAAGAGGGACTAAGTGGGATTAAGAGGGATTAAGAGGGATTGAGAGCGATTGAGATCGATTGAGAGCGATTGAGAGCGATTGAGAGTGATTGAGAAATTGGGTTAAATGGGGTTTTAATGGGTTCAATGGGGTTCAATGCGGTTTAATGAGGTTTAATGGGGTTTAATGGGGTTCAATGGGGTTCAATGGGGTTCAATGGGGTTCATTGGGGTGCAAAGGGGTGCAAAGGGGTTCAAAGGGGTTCAAAGAGGTTCAAAAGGGGTTCAAAGGGGTTCAAAAGGGTTCAAAGGGGTTCAGAGGGGTTCAAAGGGGTTCAAAGGGGATTCAAAGGGGTTCAATGGTAATCAAAGGGGTTCAAAGGGGTTCAAAGGGGTTCAAAGGGGTTCAAAGGTGTTCAAAGGTGTTCAAAGGTGTTCAATGGGTTCAATGGGGTTCAATGGGGTTCAATGGGGTTCAATGGAGTTCAATGGGGTTGAATGGGGTTCAATGGGGTTCAATGGGTTCAATGGGGTTCAATGGGGTTCAATGGGGTTCAATTAGGTTCAATGGGGTTCAATGGGGTTCAATGGGGTTCAATGGGTTCAATGGGGTTCAATGGGGTTCAATGGGGTTCAATGGGGTTCAATAGGGTTCAATGGGGTTCAATGGGGTTCAATGGGGTTCAATGGGGTTCAATGGGGTTCAATGGGGTTAGAAGGGGTTCGAAGGGGCTCGAAGGGGTTCAAAGGTGTTCAAAGGGGTTCAAAAGGGTTCGAAGGGGTTCGAAGCGGTTACAAGCGGTTACAAGCGGTTAAAAGCGGCTAAAAGCGGTTACAAGCGGTTAAAAGCGGTAAGAGTGGATTAGAAGGGGTTAGAAGGGTGTTAGAAGGGGTTAGACGGGGTTAGAAGGGGTTATAAGCGGTTCGAAACGGTTCGAAACAGTTCAAAACGGTTCCAAGCGGTTAAAAGCGGTCTAGGGCGGTAGGCAACGGTCTAAGGCGGTCTAGAGCGATAGGCAGTGATAGGCAGCGATAGGCAGCGATAGGGAGCGACAGGGAACTATAGGGAGCAATAGGAAGCGATGAAGAACGACTAAGAGCGATTAAGAGCGATTAAGAGCGATTAAGAGCAATTCAGAGGGATTAAGAGGGATTAAGAGAGATTAAGAGGGATTAAGAGGATTAAGATGGATTAAGAGGTTTCGACGGGGTTCAAAGGCGTTCAAAGGGGTTCTAAGGGGTCTAAAGGGCTTCGACGCGGTTCAAAGGGGTTTAAATTGGTTCAATGGGGTTCAAAGGGGTTGAAAGGGGTTGAAAGGGATTAAAAGGGGTTGAAAGGGATTGAAAGGGGTTCAAAGGGGTTGAAGGGGGGTTGAAAGGGGTTCGAAGGGGTTCGAAGGGGTTTGAAGGGGTTTGAAGGGGTTTGAAGGGGTTCAAAGGGGTTCAAAAGGGTTCGAAGGGGTTCGAAGCGGTTAAAAGCGGTTACAAGCGGTTAAAAGCGGTTAAAAGCGGTTACAAGCGGTTAAAAGCGGTAAGAATGGATTAGAAGGGGTTAGAAGGGGTTAGAAGGGGTTAGAAGGAGTTAGAAGGGGTAAGAAGGGGTTATAAGCGGTTCGAAACGGTTCGAAACAGTTCGAAACGGTTCCAAGCGGTTAAAAGCGGTCTAGGGCGGCAGGCAACGGTCTAAGGCGGTCTAGAGCGATTGGCAGTGATAGGCAGCGATAGACAGCGATAGGGAGCGATAGGGAACTATAGGGAGCGATAGGAAGCGATGAAGAGTGACTAAGAGCGATTAAGAGCGATTAAGAGCGACTAAGAGCGATTCAGAGGGATTAATAGGTATTAAGAGAGATTAAGAGGGATTAAGAGGGATTCAGAAGGATTCAGAGGGATTCAGAGGGATTAACAGCGATTAAGAGCGCTTAAGAGCGATTATTAAGACGATTAAGACGGATTAAGACGGATTAAGACGGATTAAGACGGATTAAGACGGATTAAGACGGATTAAGACGGATTAAGACAGGATTAAGACGGATTAAGAAGGATTAAGCTGATTAAGGATTAAGACGGATTAAGACGGATTAAGACGGATTAAGAAGGATTAAGACGGATTAAGACGATTAAATTAAGACGGATTAAGACGGATTAAGACGGATTAAGAGAGCGATTAAGACGGATAAAATGGATTAAGACGGATTAAGACGGATTAAGATAGATTAAGAAGGATTAAAAGGGATTAAGAGGGATTAAAAGGGATTAAGAGAGGAGAAAGGATTAAAGGGATTAAGAGGGATTAAGAGGGATTAAGACGGAATAAGAGGGATTAATTAAGAGGATTGAGACGATTGAGGATTAAGAGCGATTGGAGGGATTAAGACGGATTAAGACGAGAATTAAGAGACGGATTAAGACGGATTAAGACGGATTAGGGATTAAGACGGATTAAGAGATTAAGAATTAAGACGGATTAAGATGGTTAAGACGGATTGAGAGGAATTAAGACGGATGAAGAAGGATTAAGACGGATTAAGACGGATTAAGAGGGGCGAATTAAGAGGGATTAAGAGGGATTAAGAGGGATTAAGAGGGATTGAGAGCGATTGAGAGCGATTGAGAGAGATTGAGAGCGATTGAGACGGATTGAGACGGATTAAGACGGGTTAAGACGGATTAAGATGGATTAAGACGGATTAAGAGGCGGATTAAGACGGATTAAGACGGATTAAGACGGATTAAGACGGGATTAAGAAGGATTAAGACGGATTAAGACGGATTAAGACGGATTAACAGCGATTATGACGGATTAAGACGGATTAATTAACGGATTAAGATAGATTTAAGACGAATTAAGACGGATTAAGACGGAAGACGGGATTAAGACGGATTAATTAAGACGGATTAAGAAGGATTAAGATAGATTAAGGGATTAAGAGGGATTAAGAGATTAAAAGGGATTAAGAAGGATTGAAATCGATTAAGAAGGATTGAAAGCGATTGAGAGCGATTGAGAGCGATTGAGAGCGATTGAGAATTGAAATGTGGTTTAATGGGTTCAATGGGGTTCAATGGGGTTCAATGGGGTTTAATGAGGTTTAATGGGGATTAATGGGTTCAATGGGGTTCAATGCGGTTCAATGGGATTCATTGGGGTGCAAAGGGGTGCAAACGGGTGCAAAAGGGGTGCAAAAGGGTTCAAAGGGGTTCAAAAGGGTTAAAAGCGGTTCAAAGGGGTTCAAAGGGGTTCAAAGGGGTTGAAAGGGGTTCAAAGGTGTTCAAAGGTGTTCAATTGGGTTCAATGGGGTTCAAAGGGGTTCAATGGGGTTCAATGGGGTTCAATGGGGTTCTATATGGTTCAATGGTGTTCGAAGAGGTTCAAAGGGGTTCAAAGCGGTTCAAAGGGGTTGAAATGGGTTCAACGGGGTTCCAAGGGTTCAAAGGGGTTCAAAGAGGTTCAAAGGGGTTCAAAAGGGTTCAAATGAGTTCAAAGGGGGTCAAAGGGGTTCAAAAAAGGTTCAAAAGGGTTCAAATGGGTTCAAAGGGGTTCAAAGGGGTTCGAAGCGGTTACAAGCGGTTAAAAGCGGTTACAAGCGGTTAAAAGCGATGCGAATGGATTAGAAGGGGTTAGAAGGGGTTAGAAGGGCTTAGAAGGGGTTAGAAGCGGTTAGAAACGGTTCGAAACGGTTCGAAACGGTTCGAAGCGGTTGTAAGCGGTCTAGGGCGGTAGGCAGCAGTCTAAGGCGGTTTAGAGCGATAGGCAGCGATAGGCAGCGATAGGAAGCGATAGGGAACTATACCGAACGATAGGGAGCGGTGAAGAGCGATTAAGAGCGATTAAGAGCGATTAAGAACGATTAAGAGCGATTCAGAAGGATTAAGAGGGATTAAGAGGGATTAAGAGCGATTAAGAGCGATTCAGAAGGATTAAGAGGGATTAAGAGGATTAAGAGGGATTAAGAGGGATTAAGAGGGATTCAGAGGGATTAAGAGGGACTAAGAGCGATTACGAGCGATTAAGAGCGATTAAGACGGATTACGACGGGTCAAGACGGATTAAGAGGGATTAAGAGGGATTAAAGAGGATTAAGACGGATTAAGACGGATTAAGACGAATTAAGACGGATTAAGACGGATTAAGACGGATTAAGACGGATTGAGACGGATTAAGACGGATTAAGAGCGATTAAGACGGATTAAGACGGATCAACAGCGATTATGACGGATTAAGACGGATTAAGAGGGATTAAGACGGATTAAGATAGATTTAGGTAGATTAAAACGGATTGAAACGGATTAAGAGGGATTAAGAGGGATTAAGAGGGAATAAGAGGGATTAAGAGGGACTAAGAGGGACTAAGAGGGATTAAGAGGGATTAAGAGGGATTGAGAGCGATTGAGAGCGATTGAGAGCGATTGAGAGTGATTGAGAAATGGGGTTCAATGGGGTTTTAATGGGGTTCAATGGGGTTCAATACGGTTTAATGAGGTTTAATGGGGATTAATGGGGTTCAATGGGGTTCAACGGGGTTCACTGGGATTCATTGGGGTGCAAAGGGGTGCAAAGGGGTGCAAAGGCGTTCAAAGGGGTTCAAAGGGGTTCAATGGGGTTCAAAATGGTTCAAAGGGGTTCAAAGGGTTCAAAGGGGTTCAAGGGGATTCAAGGGGGTTCAAAGGGGTTCAAAGAGGTTCAAAGGGGTTCAAAGGTGTTCAAAGGTGTTCAAAGGTGTTCAATGGGTTCAATGGGTTCAATGGGGTTCAATGGGGTTCAATGGGGTTCAATGGGGTTCAATGGGGTTCAATGGGGTTCAATGGGGTTCAATGGGGTGAATGGGGTTCAATGGGGTTCAATGGGGTTCAATGGGTTCAATGGGGTTCAATGGGATTCAATGGGGTTCAATGGGGTTCAATGGGGTTCAATGGGGTTCAATGGGTTCAATGGGGTTCAATGGGGTTCAATGGGGTTCAATGGGGTTCAATGGGGTTCAATGGGGTTCAATGGGGTTCAATGGGGTTCAATGGGGTTCAAATGGGGTTCAATGGGGTTCAATGGGGTTCAATGGGGTTCAAAGAAGGGGTTCGAAGGGGTTTAAAGGGGTTCGGCGGGGTTCAACGACGTTCAAAGGGGTTCAAAGGGGCTCAAAGAGGTTCAAAGGGGTTGAAAGGGATTGAAAAGGGGTTGAAACGGGTTGAAAGGGTTTGAAAGGGGTTGAAAGGGGTTTGAAGGGATTCGAAGGGGTTCGAAGGGGTTCAAAGGGGTTCAAAGGTGTTCAAAGGTGTTCAAAGGTGTTCAATGGGTTTAATGGGTTCAATGGGGTTCAATGGGGGGTTCAATGGGGTTCAATGGGGTTCAATGGGGTTCAATGGGGTTCAATGGGGTTCAATGGGGTTCAATGGGGTTCAATGGGGTTCAATGGGGTTCAATGGGGTTCAATGGGGTTCAATGGGGTTCAATGGGGTTCAATGGGGTTCAATGGGTTCAATGGGGTTCAATGGGGTTCAATGGGGTTCAATGGGGTTCAATGGGGTTCAATGGGGTTCAAAGGGGTTCAAGGGGTTTGGAAGGGTTCAATGGGGTTCAAAGGCGTTCAAAGGGGTTCAAAGGGGTTCAAAGAGGTTGAAAGGGGTTCAAAGGGGTTTGAAAAGGGGTTCAAACGGGTTGAAAGGGGTTGAAAGGGGTTGAAAGGGGATTTGAAGGGGTTGAAAGGGGTTCGAAGGGGTTCAAAGGGGTTCAAAGGTGTTCAAAGGTGTTCAAAGGTGTTCAATGGGTTTAATGGGGTTCAATGGGGTTCAATGGGGTTCAATGGGGTTCAATGGGGTTCAATGGGGTTCAATGGGGTTCAATGGGTTCAATGGGGTTCAATGGGGTTCAATGGGGTTAAATGGGGTTCAATGGGGTTCAATGGGGTTCAATTGGGTTCAATGGGGTTCAATGGGGTTCAATGGGGTTCAATGGGGTTCAATGAGGGTTCAATGGGGTTCAATGGGGTTCAATGGGTTCAATGGGGTTGAAGGGGTTTGGGGTTCAATTGGGATTTCAATGGGGTTCAAAGGGGTTCAAAGGGGTTCAAAGGGTTCAAAGGGGTTCAAGGGGGTTGAAAGGGGTTGAAGGGGTTACGAAGGGGTTCGAAAGGGTTCGAAGGGGTTCGAAGGGGTTCAAATGTGTTCGAGGTCTCGGGGTTCAAAGGTTCAAAGGGGTTCAAAAGGGTTCGAAGGGGTTACAAGCGGTTACAAGCGGTTGAAAAGCGGTTGAAAGCGGTTAAAGCGGTTGAAAAGGGGTTGAAAGTGGATTAGAAGGGGTTAGAGGGTGTTAGAAGGGGTTAGACGGGGTTAGAAGGGGTTTAAGGGTTCGAAACGGTTCGAAACAGTTCGAAACGGTTCCAAGGGGTTCAATGCGGTTCTAGGGGGTTCAATGGGGTTCAAGGGGTTCAATAGAGTTCAATGGGGTAATAGGCAGCGATAGGCAGCGATAGGGAGTTCGATAGGGAACTATAGGGTTCAATAGGAAGCGATGAAGAACGACTAAGAGCGATTCAAGAGCGATTAAGAGTTCAATTAACAGCAATTCAGAGGAATTAAGAGCGATTAAAGAGATTAAGAGGGATTAATGGGATTAAGATGGGATTAAGAGGGTTCGACGGGGTTCAAATGCGTTCAAAGGGGTTCTAATGGGTTCAAAGGGGTTCGACGCGGTTCAAAGGGGTTCAAATTGGTTCAAAGGGGTTCAAAGGGGTTGAAAGGGGTTGAAAGGGATTAAAAGGGGTTGAAAGGGGATTGAAAGGGGTTCAAAGGGAGTTGAAGGGGGTTGAAAGGGGTTCGAAGGGTTTTGAAGGGGTTCGAACGGGTTTGAAGGGGTTCGAAGGGGTTCAATGGGTTCAAAAGGGGTTCAAAGGGTTCAAGGGGTCCGAAGGGTTACAAGCGGTTACAAGCGGTTAAAAGCGGTTAAAAGCGGTTACAAGCGGTTAAAAGCGGTAAGAATGGATTAGAAGAGGGTTAGAAGGGGTTAGAAGGGGTTAGAAGGAGTTAGAAGGGGTTAAGAAGGGGTTATAAGCGGTTCGAAACGGTTCGAAACAGTTCGAAACGGTTCCAAGCGGTTAAAAGCGGTCTAGGGCGGTAGGCAACGGTTTAAGGCGGTCTAGAGCGATTGGCAGTGATAGGCAGCGATAGACAGCGATAGGGAGCGATAGGGAACTATAGGGAGCGATAGGAAGCGATGAAGAACGACTAAGAACGATTAAGAGCGATTAAGAGCGATTAAGAGCGATTCAGAGGGATTAAGAGCGATTAAGCGAGATTAAGAGGGATTAAGAGGGATTCAGAAGGATTAAGAGTATTTAGAGAGATTAAGAGCGATTGAGCGATTAAGAGCGATGAAGACGGATCAAGACGTATTAAGAGGGATTAAGACGGATTAAGACGGATTAAGATGGATTAAGACGGATTAAGGGGGATGAAAAGGGATTAAGACGGATTAAGAGGGGTTGAAAATGGATTAAGACGGATTAAGAAGGATTAAGACGGATTAAAGGAATTAAGAGCGGATTAAGACGGATTAAGACGGATTAAGACGGATTAAGACGGGTTTAAGACGGATTAAGACGGATTAAACGGATTAAGACGGATTAAGACGGTTTAAGACGGATTAAGACGGATTAAGACGGATTAAGACGGATTAAGATCGATTAAGACGGATTAAGACGATTAAGGGATTAAAAGGATTAAAGGGATTAAGAGGGATTAAGAGGGATTAAAAGGGATTAAGAGGGATTAAGAGGATTCAGGGGAATAAGAGGGGTTAGAAGGGGTTTAAGAGCGATTAGATTGAGAGCGATTGAGAGCGATTAAGAAGGCGGTTAAGACGGATTTAGAGGGATTAAGAGGAATTAAGGGATTAAAAGGGATTAAGAGGGATTAAGACCGATTAAGACGGATTAAGACGGATTAAGACGGATTGAGACGGATTAAGAGGGATTAAGACGGATTAAGACGGATTAAGACGGATTAAGAGAGATTAAGAGAGATTAAGACGGATTAAGACGGATTAAGAGTGATTAAGAGGATTAAGAGGGATTAAGAGGGAATAAGAGGGACTAAGAGGAGTAAGAGGGATTAAGAGGGATTAAGAGGGATTGAGAGCAATTGAGAGCGATTGAGAGAGATTGAGAGTGATTGAGACGGATTAAGACGGATTAAGAGGGTTAAGACGGATTCAGAGGAATTAAGAGGATTAAGAAGGATTAAGAGCGAATTAAGACGGATTAAGACGGATGAAGACGGATTAAGACGGATTAAGACGCGATTAAGACGGATTAAGACGGATTAAGACCGATTAAGACGGATTAAGATTGGGATTAACAGGATTAAGACGGATTAAGACGGATTAAGACGGATTATGATGGATTAAGACGGATTAAGAGAGGATTAAGACGGATAAAGACGGATTAAGACGGATTAAGAGCGATTAAGACGGATTAAGACGGATTAAGACGGATTAAGACGGATTAAGACGGATTAACACGGATTAAGACGGATTAAGACGGATTAAGACGGATTAAGACGGATTAAGACGGTTTAAGGGATTAAGACGAATTAAGACGGATTAAGACGGATTATGACGATTAATGGATTAAAAGACGGATTAAGACGGATTAAGATGGATTAAGATAGATTAAGACGGATTAAGACGGATTAAGAGGGATTAAAAGGGATTAAGAGGGATTAAAAGGGATTAAGAGGGATTAAGAGGGATTAAGAGCGATTGAGAGCGATTGAGAGCGAATGAGAGCGAATGAGAGCGATTGAGAGCGAATGAGAGCGTTTAAGGGGAGATGGGGTTCAATGGGATTCAATGTGGTTTAATGAGGTTTAATGGGGTTTATTGGGGTTCAAGAGGGTTCAATGGGGTTCAATGGGGTTCATTGGGGTGCAAAGGGGTGCAAACGGGTGCAAAAGGGTGCAAAGCGGTTCAAAGGGGTTCAAAAGGGTTAAAAGGGGTTCAAAGGGGTTCAAAGAGGTTGAAACGGGTTCAAAAGGGTTCAAAGGGGTTCAAAGGTGTTCAAAGGGGTTCAATGGGGTTCAAAGGGTTCAATGGGGTTCAATGGGGTTCAATGGGGTTCAATGGGGTTCAATGGTGTTCGAAGGGTTCAAAGGGTTGGAAAGCGATACAAACGGGTTCAAATGGGTTCAACGGGTTCCAAGGGTCAAAGGGGTTCAAAGAGGTTCAAAGGGGTTCAAAAGGGTTCAAATGAGTTCAAAGGGGGTCAAAAGGGGTTCAAAGGGGTTAAGAGGTTCAAACAAAGGGGTTAAGCGGTTACAAGCGGTTAAAAGCGGTTACAAGCGGTTAAAAGCGGTGAGAATGGATTAGGGATATAGGGAGCGATTGGGAGCGATTGAAGAGCGATTAAGAGTGATTAAGAGCGATTAAGAACGATTAAGAGCGATTCAGAAGGATTAAGAGGGATTAAGAGGATTAAGAGCGATTAAGAGCGATTCAGAAGGATTAAGAGATGATTAAGAGGGATTAAGACGGATTAAGAGGGATTAAGAGGGATTAAGAGGGATTAAGAGGGATTAAGAGGATTAAGAGCGATTAACAGCGATTAAGACGATTAAGACGGATTAAGACGGGTCAAGACGGATTAATGGGATTAAGAGGGATTAAGAGGGATTAAGAGGGATTAAGACGGATTAAGACGGATTAAGAGCGATTAAGACGGATTAAGACGGATTAAGACGGATTAAGACGGATTAAGGCGAATTAAGACGGATTAAGACGGATTAAGACGGATTAAGACGGATCAAGACGGATTAAGACGGATTAAGACGGATTAAGACGATTAAGACGGATTAAGACGGATTATGACGGATTAAGACGGATTAAAACGGATTAAGATTAAGACGGATTAAGATGGATTAAGATAGATTAAAACGGATTAAGACGGAATAAGAGGGATTAAGAGGATTAAGAGGGATTAAGAGGGATTAAGAGGGATTAAGAGGGATTCAGAGGGATTAAGAGGGATTGAGAGCGATTGAGAGCGATTGAGAGCGATTGAGAGCGATTGAGAGCGATTGAGAGCGATTGAGAGCGATTGGGAAATGGGGTTCAATGGGGTTCAATGGGGTTCAATGGGGTTCAATGTGGTTTAATGGGGTTTATTGGGGTGCAATGGGGTTCAAAGGGGTTCAATGGGGTTCATTGGGGTTCAATGGGGTGCAAAGGGGTGCAAAGGCGTTCAAAGGGGTTCAAAGGGGTTCAAACGG
This sequence comes from Doris montereyensis, assembly GCA_037039925.1. NCBI lineage: Eukaryota > Metazoa > Mollusca > Gastropoda > Nudibranchia > Dorididae > Doris > Doris montereyensis. The sequence goes on from JAXRKP010001239.1 coordinate 131,576, forward strand.
GTTCAAAAGGGTTCAAGGGGTTCAAAGGGTTCAAAGGTGTTCAAAGGGTTCAATGGGGTTCAAAGGGGTTCAATGGGGTTCAAATGGGTTCAATGGGGTTCAAAGGGGTTCAAATGGGTTAAAGCGGTACAAAAGGGTGAGAATGGGTTCAAAGGGGTTCCAAGGGTTAGAAGGGGTTCAAAGGGGTTCAATGGGAAGGGGTTCAAAAGGGTTCAAGAAACGGTTCAAAGGGGTTCGAAACGGTTCGAAAAGCGGTTCAAGGGCGGTTCAAAGGGGTTCAAAAGCGGTTACAAGCGGTTAAAAGGAGCGACAAGGCAGCGAAAAGGGTGTTGAATGGATTAGGGTACTATAGGTAGCGATAGTGAGCGGTGAAGAGCGATTAAGAGCGATTAAGAGCGATTAAGAACGATTAAGAGCGATTCAGAAGGATTAAGAGGGATTAAGAGGGATTAAGAGCGATTAAGAGCGATTCAGAAGGATTAAGTGGGATTAAGAGGGATTAAGAGGGATTAAGAGGGATTAAGAGGGATTCAAAGGGATTAAGAGGGATTAAGAGCGATTAAGAGCGATTAATAGCGATTAAGACGGATTAAGACGGATTAAGACGGGTCAAGACGGATTAAGAGGGATCAAGAGGGATTAAGAGGGATTAAGAGGGATTAAGACGGATTAAGACGGATTAAGACGGATTAAGACGGATTAAGACGGATTAAGGCGAATTAAGACGGATTAAGACGGACGAAGACGGATTAAGACGGATCAAGCGCGATTAAGACGGATTAAGAGGATTAAGAGCGATTAAGACGGATTAAGACGGATCAACAGCGATTATGACGGATTAAGACGGATTAAGAGGGATTAAGACGGATTAAGATAGATTAAGGTAGATTAAAACGGATTAAGACGGATTAAGAGGGATTAAGAGGGATTAAGATGTAAGATGGATTAAGAGGGACTAAGAGGGACTAAGAGGGATTCAGAGGATTAAGAGGGATTGAGAGCGATTGAGAGCGATTGAGAGCGATTGAGAGCGATTGAGAGCGATTGAGAGCGATTGAGAGCGATTGAGAGGAGATTGAGAAATGGGGTTCAATGGGGTTTTTAATGGGGTTCAATGGGGTTCAATGCGGATTAATGAGGTTTATTGGGGTTTAATGGGGTTGGGGTTCAAATGGGGTTTAATGGGGTTCATTGGGGTGCAAAGGGGTGCAAAGGGGTGCAAAGGCGTTCAAAGGGGTTCAAAGGGGTTCAATGGGGTTCAAAATGGTTCACAGGGGTTCAAAGGGGTTCAAAGGGGTTCAGGGGGATTCAAAGGGTTCAAAGGGGTTCAAAGGGGTTCAAAGGGGTTCAAAGGGGTTCAAAGGTGTTCAAAGGGTTCAATGGGTTACAATGGGTTCAATGGGGTTCAATGGGGTTCAATGGGGTTGAGAATGGATTAGAATGGGGTTCAATGGGTTCAATGGGGTTCAATGGGGTTCAAAGGGTTAAAGGGGTTCAATGGTGTTCGAAGGGGTTCAAAGGGGTTCAAAGCGGTTAAAGGGGTTCAAATGGGTTCAACGGGGTTCCAAGGGTTCAAAGGGGTTCAAAGAGGTTCAAAGGGGTTCAAAGGGTTCAAATGAGTTGTCAAAGCGGTTCAAAGGGGTTCAAAGGGGTTCAAATGGGTAAAAGGGGTTCAAAGGGGTTCGAAGCGGTTAAAGCGGTTAAAAGCGGTTACAAGCGGTTAAAAGAAGTGAGAATGGATTAGAAGGGGTTAGGAAGGGGCGAAGGGCTTAGAACTATAAGCGGTTAGAAACGATTTGAAACGGTTCGAAAGCGATTAAGCGGTTTAAGCGGATTAAGGCAGCGATTAGGCGGTTTAGAGCGATAAGAGCGATTCAGAAGGGAGCGATAGGGATTAAGAGTAGCGATTAAGAGCGATGAAGAGCGATTCAGAAGGATTAAGAGCGATTAAGAGGGATTAAGAGGGATTCAGAGGGATTAAGAGGGATTAAGAGGGATTAAGAGGGATTAAGAGGGATTAAGAAGCGATTAAGAGCGATTAAGAGGGATTAAGAGGGATTAAGACGGATTAAGAGGGATTCAAAGGGATTAAGAGGGATTAAGAGGGATTAAGAGGGATTAAGAGCGATTAAGACGGATTAAGACGGATTAAGACGGATTAAGACGGATTAAGACGGATTAAGACGGATTAAGACGGATTAAGACGGATTAAGGCGAATTAAGACGGATTAAGACGGACGAAGACGGATTAAGACGGATCAAGACGCGATTAAGACGGATTAAGACGGATTAAGAGCGATTAAGACGGATTAAGACGGATCAACAGCGATTATGACGGATTAAGACGGATTAAGAGGATTAAGACGGATTAAGATAGATTAAGGTAGATTAAAACGGATTAAGGCGGATTAAGAGGGATTAAGAGGGATTAAGAGGGAGTAAGAGGGATTAAGAGGGACTAAGAGGGACTAAGAGGGATTCAGAGGGATTAAGAGGGATTGAGAGCGATTGAGAGCGATTGAGAGCGATTGAGAGCGATTGAGAGCGATTGAGAGCGATTGAGAGCGATTGAGAGCGATTGAGAAATGGGGTTCAATGGGGTTTAATGGGGTTCAATGGGGTTCAATGCGGATTAATGAGGTTTATTGGGGTTTAATGGGGTTCAATGGGGTTCAATGGGGTTTAATGGGGTTCATTGGGGTGCAAAGGGGTGCAAAGGGGTGCAAAGGCGTTCAAAGGGTTCAAAGGGGTTCAATGGGGTTCAAAATGGTTCACAGGGGTTCAAAGGGGTTCAAAGGGGTTCAGGGGGGATTCAAAGGGGTTCAAAGGGGTTCAAAGGGGTTCAAAGGGGTTCAAAGGGTTCAAATGGGTTCAAAGGTGTTCAAAGGTGTTCAATGGGTTCAATGGGTTCAATGGGGTTCAATGGGGTTCAATGGGGTTCAATGGGGTTCAATGGGGTTCAATGGGTTCAATGGGGTTCAATGGGGTTCAATGGGGTTCTATGGGGTTCAATGGTGTTCGAAGGGGTTCAAAGGGGTTCAAAGCGGTACAAAGGGGTTCAAATGGGTTCAACGGGGTTCCAAGGGTTCAAAGGGTTCAAAGAGGTTCAAAGGGGTTCAAAAGGGTTCAAATGAGTTCAAAGGGGGTCAAAGGGGTTCAAAGGGGTTCAAAGGGGTTCAAATGGGTTCAAAGGGGTTCAAAGGGGTTCAAGCGGTTACAAGCGGTTAAAAGCGGTTACAAGCGGTTAAAAGCGGTGAGAATCGATTAGAAGGGGTTAGAAGGGGTTAGAAGGGGTTAGAAGGGCTTAGAAGGGGTTATAAGCGGTTAGAAACGGTTCGAAACGGTTCGAAACGGTTCGAAGCGGTTGTAAGCGGTCTAGGGCGGTAGGCAGCGGTCTAAGCCGGTTTAGAGCGATAGCCAGCGATAGGCAGCGATAGGAAGCGATAGGGAACTATAGGGAGCGATAGGGAGAGGTGAAGAGCGATTAAGAGCGATTAAGAGCGATTAAGAACGATTAAGAGCGATTCAGAAGGATTAAGAGGATTAAGAGGGATTAAGAGCGATTAAGAACGATTCAGAAGGATTAAGAGGAATTAAGAGGATTAAGAGGGATTAAGAGGGATTAAGCGGGATTCAGAGGGATTAAGAGGGATTAAGAGCGATTAAGAGCGATTAAGAGCGATTAAGACGGATTAAGACGGATTAAGACGGGTCAAGACGGATTAAGAGGATTAAGAGGGATTAAGAGGGATCAAGAGGGATTAAGACGGATTAAGACGGATTAAGACGGATTAAGGCGAATTAAGACGGATTAAGACGGACGAAGACGGATTAAGACGGATCAAGCGCGATTAAGACGGATTAAGACGGATCAACAGCGATTATGACGGATTAAGACGGATTAAGAGGGATTAAGAGCGATTAAGATAGATTAAGGTAGATTAAAACGGATTAAGACGGATTAAGAGGGATTAAGAGGGATTACGAGGAGTAAGAGGGATTAAGAGGGACTAAGAGGGACTAAGAGGGATTCAGAGGGATTAAGAGGGATTGAGAGCGATTAAGAGCGATTGAGAGCGATTGAGAGCGATTGAGAGCGATTGAGAGCGATTGAGAGCGATTGAGAGCGATTGAGAAATGGGGTTCAATGTGGTTTTAATGGGTTCAATGGGGTTTAATGCGGTTTAATGAGGTTTATTAGGGTTTAATGGGGTTCAATGGGGTTCAACGGGGTTCAATGGGGTTCATTGGGGTGCAAAGGCTGCAAAAAGGGGTACAAAGGCGTTCAAAGGGGTTCAAAGGGGTTCAATGGCGCTCAAAATGGTTCACAGGGGTTCAAAGGGTTTAAAGTTCAGGGGGATTCAAAGGGGTTCAAATGGGTTCAAAGGGGTTCAAATGGGTTCAAAGGTGTTCAAAGGTGTTCAAAGGTGTTCAATGGGTTCAATGGGTTCAATGGGGTTCAATGGGGTTTAATGGGGTTCAATGGGGTTCAATGGGTTCAATGGGGTTCAATGGGGTTCAATGGGATTAAATTGGGTTCAATGGGGTTCAATGGGGTTCAATTGGGTTCAATGGGGTTCAATGGGGTTCAATGGGGTTCAATGGGGTTCAATGGGGTTCAATGTTCAATGGGTTAATGAGCGATCAAGGGGATTAAGATGGGGTTCAAGAGGGGTTAAAGAGGGATTCAATGGGGTTCAAGAGGTTCAATGGGATAAAGAGGGGTTAAGAGGGATTAAGAGGATTAAGATTGGGTTCAATGGGATTCAAGACGGGTTCAAGACGGGTTCAATGGGGTTCAATGACGGGTTCAAGGGGTTCAATGGGATTCAAGGGAGACGGACGGATTAAGACGGATCAAGCGCGATTAAGACGGATTAAGACGGATTAAGACCGATTCAAGACGGATTAAGACGGATCAACAGCGATTAAGACGGATTAAGAGGGATTAAGAGGGATTAAGACGGATTAAGACGGATTAAGGTAGATTAAAACGGATTAAGACGGATTATGACGGATTAAGACGGATTAAGAGGGATTAAGACGGATTCAAATCGGGATAAGAGGGATTAAGAGGGATTAAAGCGATTCAAGGATTAAGACGGGATTCAAGAGCGATTAGGATTAAGAGGGATTGAGAGGGATTAAGAGTTCAAAGGGATTAAGAGCGATTAAGGATTAAACGGATTAAGAGATTAAGAGGGATTAAGAGGTGATTAAGGGAGTTCAGAGGGGTTCAAGCGGTTTAAGAGGGTTAAGATGGGATTTAGATGGGGATTCAAGGGGTTCAAGCGGTTGAGAGCGATTGAGAGCGATTGAGAGCGATTGAGAGCGAGCAAGCGATTTAGGCGATTGAGAGGATTCAAATGGGGTTCAATGGGATTCAAAATGGTTCAATGGGGTTCAATGCGGTTTAATGAGGTTTAGGGGGGTTTAATGGGGTTCAATGGGGTTCAAAGGGGTTCAAAGGGGTTCAATGGGGTTCAAAAGGTGTTCAATGGGTTCAAAGGGGTTCAAAGGGGTTCAAAGGGGTTCAATGGGATTCAAAATGGTTCAATGGGGTTCAATGGGGTTCAAAAGGGTTCAATTGGGTTCATGGGGGGGTTCAAAGGGGTTCAATGGGGTTCAATGGGGTTCAATGGGGTTCAATGGGGTTCAAATGTGTTCAAAGGGTTCAATGGGGTTCAATGGGGTTCAATGGGGTTCAATGGGGTTCAATGGGGTTCAATAGGTTCAATGGGGTTCAATGGGGTTCATGGGGTTTAATGGGGTTCAATGGGGTTCAAAGGGGGTTCAAAGGGGCTCAAAGGGGTTGAATGGGGTTGAAAGGGATTGAAATGGGGTTCAATGGGTACAGAAGGGGTTGAATGTTTAAAAGGGTTGACGGAGTTCAAAGGCGTTTGGGTTCAATGGGGTTCAAGGGGTTGAAGGGGTTCAAATGGGGTTCAATGGGGTTAAATGAAAGGGGTTCAAAGGGGTTCAAAGGGTTCAAGGGGTTCAAAGGGGTTCAATGGGGTTCAAAAGGGTTCAATGGGGTTCAAAGGGTTCAATGGGTTCAATGGGGTTCAATGGGGTTCAATGGGGTTCAATGGGTTCAATGGGGGTTCAATTGGGTTCAATGGGGTTCAATGGGGTTCAATGGGTTCAATGGGGTTCAATGGGGTTCAATGGGGTTCAATGGGGTTCAATGGGGTTCAATGGGGTTCAATGGGGTTCAATGGGGTTCAATGGGGTTCAGAGGGGTTCAATTGGGTTCAATGGGTACAGAAGGGTTGGAAGGGTTTAGGAAGGGTTCGACGGGTTCAAAGGCGTTCAAAGGGGTTCAAAGGGGCTCAAAGGGGTTGAAAGGGGTTGAAAGGGATTGAAAAGGGGTTGAAAGGGTTGAAGGGGTTGAAAGGGGTTCGAAGGGGTTCGAAGGGGTTCGAAAGGGGTTCAAAGGGGCTCGTTCAAAGGGGTTCAAAAGGTTGTTCAAAAATGTTCAAAGGGGTTCAAAAGGGTTGGAAGTTCAAAGGGGTTCGAAGGGGTTTGAAAGGGTTTGAAGGGGTTTACAAGCGGTTACAAGCGGTTAAAAGCGGTTAAAAGCGGTTACAAGCGGTTAAAAGCGGTAAGAGTTGATTAGAAGGGGTTAGAGGGGTTGTTAGAAGGGGGTTAGACGTGGTTAGAAGGGGTTATAAGCGGTTCGAAACGGTTCGAAACAGTTCGAAACGGTTCCAAGCGGTTAAAAGCGGTCTAGGGCGGTAGGCAACGGTCTAAGGCGGTCTAGAGCGATAGGCAGTGATAGGCAGCGATAGGCAGCGATAGGGAGCGATAGGGAACTATAGGGAGCAATAGGAAGCGATGAAGAACGACTAAGAGCGATTAAGAGCGATTGACCGCGATTAGTAGAGCGATTAAGAGCAATTCAGAGGGATTAAGAGAGATTAAGAGGGATTAAGAGGGATTAAGAGGGATTAAGATGGATTAAGAGGGTTCGACGGGGTTCAAAGGCGTTCAAAGGGGTTCTAAGGGGTTCAAAGGGCTTCGACGCGGTTCAAAGGGGTTTAAATTGGTTCAATGGGGTTCAAAGGGGTTGAAAGGGGTTGAAAGGGATTAAAAGGGGTTGAAAGGGATTGAAAGGGGTTCCAAGTGGTTGAAGGGGGTTGAAAGGGGTTCGAACGGGTTCGAAGGGGTTTGAAGGGGTTTGAAGGGGTTCGAATGGGTTCAAAGGGGTTCAAAAGGGGTTCAAAAGGGTTCGAAGTGGTTCGAAGTGGTTACAAGCGGTTACAAGCGGTTAAAAGCGGTTAAAAGCGGTTACAAGCGGTTAAAAGCGGTAAGAATGGATTAGAAGGGGTTAGAAGGGGTTAGAAGGGGTTAGAAGGAGTTAGAAGGGGTAAGAAGGGGTTATAAGCGGTTCGAAACGGTTCGAAACAGCTCGAAACGGTTCCAAGCGGTTAAAAGCGGTCTAGGGCGGTAGGCAACGGTCTGAAGGCGGTCTAGAGCGATTGGCAGTGATAGGCAGCGATAGACAGCGATAGGGAGCGATAGGGAACTATAGGGAGCGATAGGAAGCGATGAAGAGCGACTAAGAGCGATTAAGAGCGATTAAGAGCGATTAAGAGCGATTCAGAAGGATTAAGAGGTATTAAGAGAGATTAAGAGGGATTAAGAGGGATTCAGAAGGATTCAGAGGGATTCAGAGGGATTAAGAGCGATTGAGCGATTAAGAGCGATTAAGACGGATTAAGACGTATTAAGACGGGTTAAGACGGATTAAGACGGATTAAGACGGATTAAGACGGATTAAGACGGATTAAGACGGATTAAGATAGATTAAGACCGATTAAGAAGGATTAAGATTAAGACGGATTAAGAGCGATTAAGACGGATTAAGACGGATTAAGACGGATTAAGACGGATTAAGAGCGATTAAGGTATTAAGACGGATTAAGATGGTTTAAGAGATTAACGGATTAAGACGGATTAAGACGGATTATGACGGATTAAGACGGATTAAAAATGGATTAAGACGGATTAAGACGGATTAAGATAGATTAAGACGGATTAAGAAGGATTAAGAGGGATTAAGAGGGATTAAGAGCGATTAAGAGTGATTCAGAAGGATTAAGTGGGATTAAGAGGGATTAAGAGGGATTAAGAGGGATTCAGAAGGATTCAGAGGGATTCAGAGGGATTAAGAGCGATTAAGAGCGATTAAGAGCGATTAAGAGCGATTAAGACGGTTAAGACGTATTAAGACGGGTTAAGACGGATTAAGACGGATTAAGACGGATTAAGACGGATTAAGACGGATTAAGATAGATTAAGACGGATTAAGAAGGATTAAGGCGGATTAAGAGCGATTAAGACGGATTAAGACGGATTAAGACGGATTAAGACGGATTAAGAGCGATTAAGACGTATTAAGACGGATTAAGACGTATTAAGACGGCTTATGACGGATTAAGACGGTTTAAGACGGATTAAGACGGATGAAGACGGATTAAGACGGATTATGACCGATTAAGACGGATTAAACGGATTAAGACCGATTAAGACGGATTAAGATAGATTAAGACGGATTAAGGGATAAAGAGGGATTAAAAGGGATTAAGAGGATTAAGAGGATTCAGGGGACTAAGAGGGACTAAGAGGGACTAAGGGCGATTGAGAGCAATTGAGAGCGATTGAGAGCGATTGAGAGCGATTAAGACGGATTAAGACGGATTAAGACGGGTTAAGACGGATTCAGAGGGATTAAGAAGAATTAAGAGGGATTAAAAAGGGATTAAGAGGATTAAGACGGATTAAGACGGATTAAGACGGATTAAGACGGATTAAGAGGGATTAAGACGGATTAAGATAGGTTAAGAGACATTAAGACGGATTCAGACGGATTAAGACGGATTAAGAGGATTAAGAGGGATTAAGAGGAATAACAGGACTAAGAGGGACTAAGAGGGATTAAGAGGATTAAGAGGGATTGAGAGCGATTGAGAGCGATTGAGAGAGATTGAGAGCGATTGAGACGGATTGAGACGGATTAAGACGGGTTAAGACGGGTTAAGACGAATTAAGACGGATTAAGACGGATTAAGACGGATTAAGACGGATTAAGACGGATTAACAAGGATTAACAAAGGATTATGGCGAATTAAGACGGATTAAGACGGACGAAGACGCATTAAGACGGATCAAGCGCGATTAAGACGGATTAAGACGGATTAAGAGCGATATGGACGGATTAAGACGGATTAAGACGGATTAAGACGGATTAAGACGGATTAAGAGGGATTAAGACGGATTAAGTTAGATTAAGGTAGATTAAACGGATTAAAACGGATTAAGAGGGATTAAGAGGGATTAAGAGGGAATAAGAGGGATTAAGAGGGACTAAGAGGGACTAAGAGGGATTAAGAGGGATTAAGAGGATTGAGAGCGATTGATAGCGATTGAGAGCGATTGAGAGCGATTGAGAGCGATTGAGAGCGATTGGAGAGCGATTGAGAGTGATTGAGAAATGGGGTTAAATGGGGTTTTAATGGGGTTCAATGGGGTTCAATGCAGTTTAATGAGGTTTAATGGGGTTTAATGGGGTTCAATGGGGTTCAATCGGGTTCAATGGGGTTCATTGGGGTGCAAAGGGGTGCAAAGGGGTGCAAAGGGTTCAAAGGGGTTCAATGGGGTTCAAAGGGTTCAAAGGGGTTCAAAAAGGTTCAAAGGGGTTCAAAGGGTTCAATGGGATTCAATGGCATTCAAAGGGTTCAAAGGGGTTCAAATGGGTTCAAAGGTGTTCAAAGGTGTTCAAATGTGTTCAATGGGTTCAATGGGATTCAATGGGGTTCAATGGGTTCAATGGGGTTCAATGGGCTGCAATGGGGTGCAATGGGGTTCAATGAAGTTCAATGGGGTTCAATGGGGTTCAATGGGCTTCAATGGATTCAATGGGGTTCAATGGGATTCAATGGGGTTCAAGGGTTCAATGGGGTTCAAAGGGATTCAATGGGGTTCAATGCGGTTCAATGGGTTCAATGGGGTTCAATGGGGTTCAATGGGCTCAATGGAGTTCAATGGGGTTCAATGGGGTTCAATGGGGTTCAATGGGGTTCAATGGGGTTCAATTGGTAAGAGAAGGGGTTTGAAGGGGTTTAAAGGGGTTCGACGGGGTTCAAAGGCGTTCGAAGGTTCAAAGGGGCTCAAAGGGGTTGAAAGGGGTTGAAAGGGATTGAAAGGGATTGAAAAGGGGATGAAAGGGGTTGAAAGGGGTTGAAAGGGGTTCGAAGGGTTCGAAAGGGTTCGAAGGTGTTCAAAAGGGGTTCAAAGGTGTTCAAAGGTGTTCAATGGTTTCAATGGGGTTCAATGGGGTTCAATGAGGGTTCAATGGGGTTGACTGGGGTTCAATGGGGTTCAATGGGGTTCAATGGGTTCAATGGGGTTCACTGGGGTTCAATGGGGTTTGGGTTCAATGGGGTTCAATGGGGTCAATGGGGTTCAATGGGGTTCAATGGGGTTCAATGGGGTTCAATGGGGTTCAATGGGGTTCAATGGGTACAGAAGGGGTTCGAAAGGGTTTAAAGGGGTTCGACGGGGTTCAAAGGCGTTCAAAGGGGTTCAAAGGGGCTCAAGGGTTGAAAGGGGTTGAAAGGGATTGAAAAGGGGTTGAAAAGGGTTCAAAAGGGTTGAAGGGGGTTGAAAGGGGTTCGAAGGGTTCGAAGGGGTTCGAAGGGGTTCAAAGGGGCTCGAATGGGTTCAAAGGTGTTCAAAGGGGTTCAAAGGGTTCAAAAGGGTTCGAAGGGGTTCGAAGCGGTTACAAACGGTTACATTCGGTTAAAAGCGGCTAAAAGCGGTTACAAGCGGTTAAAAGCGGTAAGAGTGGATTAGAAGGGGTTAGAAGGTGTTAGAAGGGGTTAAACGGGGTTAGAAGGGTTATAAGCGGTTCGAAACGGTTCGAAACAGTTCGAAACGGTTCCAAGCGCTTAAAAGCGGTCTAGGCGGCAGGCAACGGTCAAAGGCGATCTAGAGCGATAGGCAGTGATAGGCAGTGATAGGCAGCAGCGATAGGGAGCGATAGGGAACTATAGGGAGCAATAGGAAGTGATGAAGAGCGACTAAGAGCGATTAAGAGCGATTAAGAGCGATTAAGAGCGATTCAGAGGGATTAAGAGGGATTAAGAGAGATTAAGAGGGATCAAGAGGATTAAGATGGATTAAGAGGGTTCGACGGGGTTCAAAGGCGTTCGAAGGGGTTCGAAGGGGTTCGAAGGGTTTGAAGGGTTTGAAGGGGTTCAAATGGGTTCAAAAGGGGTTCAAGGGTGCGAAGGGGTTTCAAGCGGTTACAAGCGGTTACCAGCGGTTAAAAACGGTTAAAAGCGGTTACAAGCGGTTAAAAGCGGTAGGAATGGATTAGAAGGGTTAGAAGGGGTTAGAAGGGGTTAGAAGGAGTTAGAAGGGGTAAGAAGGGGTTGTAAGCGGTTCGAAACGGTTCGAAACAGTTCGAAACGGTTCCAAGCGGTTAAAAGCGGTCTAGGGCGGTAGGCAACGGTCTAAGGCGGTCTAGAGCGATAGGCAGTGATAGGCAGCGATAGACAGCGATAGGGAGTGATAGGAACTATAGGGAGCGATAGGAAGCGATGAAGAGCGACTAAGAGCGTTTAAGAGCGATTAAGAGCGATTAAGAGCGATTTAGGGGGATTAAGAGGGATTAAGAGAGGTTAAGAGGATTAAGAGGGATTCAGAAGGATTCAGAGGGATTCAGAGGGATTAAGAGCGATTAAGAGCGATTAAGAGCGATTAAGACGGATTAAGACGTATTAAGACGGGTTAAGACGACTTAAGACGGATTAACGGATTAAGACGGATTAAGACGACTTAAGACGGATTGCTGATGACGGATTAGACGGATTAAGACGGATTAAGATTAAGGATTAAGACGGATTAAGACGGATTAAGACGGATTAAAGACGGATTAAGACGGATTAAGAGCGATTAAGACGGATTAAGACGGATTAAGACGGCTTAAGACGGATTAAGACTGTTTAAGACGGATTAAGACGGATGAAGACGGATTAAGACGGATTATGACCGATTAATATGGATTAAAACGGATTAAGACCGATTAAGACGGATTAAGATAGATTAAGACGGATTAAGGGATTAAGAGGGATTAAAAGGGATTAAGAGGGATTAAGAGGGATTCAGGGGGACTAAGAGGGACTAAGAGGGACTAAGGGCGATTGAGAGCGATTGAGAGCGATTGAGAGCGATTGAGAGCGATTAAGACGGATTAAGACGGATTAAGACGGGTTAAGACGGATTCAGAGGGATTAAGAGGAATTAAGAGGGATTAAAAGGGATTAAGAGGGATTAAGACGGATTAAGACGGATTAAGACGGATTAAGACGGATTAAGAGGGATTAAGACGGATTAAGATAGATTAAGAGAGATTAAGACGGATTCAGACGGATTAAGACGGATTAAGAGGATTAAGAGGGATTAAGAGGGGAATAACAGGGACTAAGAGGGACTAGAGGGATTAAGAGGGATTAAGAGGGATTGAGAGCGATTGAGAGCGATTGAGAGAGATTGAGAGCGATTGAGACGGATTAAGACGGATTAAGACGGGTTGAGACGGATTAAGAGGGATTAAGACGGATTAAGACGGATTAAGACGGATTAAGACGATTAAGACGGATTAAGACGGATTAAAATGGATTAAGAAGGATCAAGGCGAATTAAGACGGATTAAGACGGATGAAGACGGATTAAGACGGATCAAGCGCGATTAAGACGTATTAAGACGGATTAAGAGCGATTAAGACGGATTAAGATGGATTAACAGCGATTAAGACGGATTAAGACGGATTAAGACCGATTAAGAGGGAATAAGACGGATTAAGAGGGATTAAGACGGATTAAGATAGATTAAGGTAGATTAAGACAGATTAAGAGAGATTAAGAGGATTAAGAGGAATTAACAGGGATTAAGAGGGATGAAGAGGGTCTAAGAGGGACTAAGAGGGATTAAGAGGGATTAAGAGGATTGGAAGCGATTGAGAGCGATTGAGAGCGATTGAGCGATTGAGCGATTGAGAGCGATTGAGAGCGATTGAAAGCGATTGAGAAATGGGGTTCAATGGGTTTTAATGAGGTTTAATGGGGTTTAATTGGGTTCAATGGGTTCAATGGGGTTCAATGGGGTTCATTGGGGTGCAAAGGTGCAAAAGGGGTGCAAAAGGGTTCAAAGGGGTTTAAGGGGTTCAATGGGGTTCAAAAGGGGTCAAAGGGGTTCAAAGGGGTTCAAAGGGGTTCAAAGGGGTTCAATGGGATTCAACAGGGTTCAAGGGATTCAAAGGGGTTCAAAGGGGTTCCAAAGGGGTTCAAAGGTGTTCAAGGGGTTCAATGGGTTCAATAAGGTTCAATGGGGTTCAATGGGGTTCAATGGGGTTCAATGGGGTTCAATGGGGTTAAATGGGGTTCAATGGGGTTCAATGGGGTTCAAGGGTTCAATGGGGTTCAATGGGGTTCAAATGGTTACACGGGGTTCAAAGGGGTTCAAAGAGGTTCAAAGGGGTTCAAAGGGGTTCAAAGGGGCTCAAAGGGTTGAAAGGGGTTGAAAGGGATTAAAAGGGGTTGAAAGGGGTTCAAAGGGTTGATGGGGGTTGAAAGGGGTTCGATGGGGATCGAAGGGGTTCGAAGGGGTTCGAAGGGGCTCGAAGGGGTTCAAAGGTGTTCAAGGGGTTCAAAGGGGTTCAAAAGGGTTCAAAAGGGTTTGAAGCGGAAGCGGTTACAAGCGGTTAAAAGCGGTTACAAGCGGTTAAAGGCGTTAAGTGGATTAGAAGGTGTTAGAAGGTGTTAGAATTGGTTAGACCGGGTTCGAAGGGGTTATAAGCGGTTCGAAACGGTTCGAAACAGTTTGAAACGGTTCCAAGCGGTTAAAAGCGGTCTAGGGCGGTAGGCAACGGTCTAAGGCGGTCTAAAGCGATAGGCAGTGATAGGCAGCGATAGGCAGCGATAGGGAGCGATAGGGAACTATAGGGAGCGATAGGAAGCGATGAAGAGCGACTAAGAGCGATTAAGAGCGATTGAGAGCGATTAAGAGCGATTAAGACGGATTAAGAGGATTAAGAGAGATTAAGAGGGATTAAGAGGGATTCAGAAGGATTCAGAGGGATTCAGAGGGATTAAGAGCGATTAAGAGCGATTAAGAGCGATTAAGACGGATTAAGACGTATTAAGACGGGTTAAGACGGGTTAAGACGGATTAAGACGGGATTAAGACGGATTAAGACGGATTAAGACGGATTAAGACGGATTAAGACGGATTAAGAAGGATTAAGGCGGATTAACACGGATTAACACGGATTAAGACGGATTAAGACGGATTAACAGGGATTATGACGGATTAAGACGGATTAAGAGCGATTAAGACGGATTAACAGCGATTATGACGGATTAAGACGGATTAAGACGGATTAAGACGGTTTAAGACGGATTAAGACGGATTAAGACGGATTAAAACGGAATAAGACGGATTAAGACGGATTAAGATAGATTAAGACGGATTAAGACGGATTAAGAGGGATTAAAAGGGATTAAGAGGATTAAGAGGGATTCAGAGGAAATAAGAGGGACTTAGAGGGACTAAGAGGGATTAAGAGGGATTGAGAGCGATTGAGAGCGATTGAGAGAGATTGAGAGCGATTGAGACGAATTAAGACGGATTAAGACGGGTTAAGACGGATTAAGAGGGATTAAGACGGATTAAGACGGATTAAGGAGGATTAAGGCGGATTAAGACCGATTCAGACGGATTAAGTGGTTAAATGGGGTTAAATGGGGTTAAATGGGGTTTAATGGGGTTCAATCGGGTTCAATGGAGTTTAATGGGGTTTAATGGGGTTCAATGGGGTTCAATGGGGTTCAAAGACAAAAAAAGATCAAAAGATATGTCTGGTAAGTACAACGTCTTTATGTCTGGTAGGTACTACTTCATTATGTCCGGTAGGTACTACTTTCTTCTGTCTTTGTAGGAACTATTTCTTTACGTCTGTTAGGTACTACTTCTTTATGTCTCGTAGGTACTACTTCTGTATGTCTGGTACGTACTATTTTTTTCTGTCTTGTAGGTACTATTTCTTTATGTCTTGTGGGTACTACTTGTTTATGTCGGTAGGTACTACTTCTTTACGTCTGGTAGATACTACTTTTTTATGCCTGGTAGGTACTACTTCTTTATGTTTCGTAGGTACTACTTCTTTAGGTCTGGTAGGTACTACTTCTTTAGGTCTGGTAGGTACTACTTCTTTATGTCTGTTAGGTTACTTAATGTCTCGTAGGTAATACTTCTTTATGTCTGGTAGGTACTACTTTTTTCTGTCTTGTAAGAACTATTTCTTTATGTCTTGTAGGTACTACTTCTTTATGTCTGGTAGGTACTACTTTTTTATGTCTTGTAGAACTTTTTCTGAACTATTTCTTTATGTCTTGTTGGTACTACTTCTTTATGTTCTACTACTTTTATGCCTGGTAGGTGCTACTTTTCCTGTCTAGGTGGATACTACTTATGTCCGGTAGGCACTACTTCTTTACGACTGGTAGGTACTACTTCTTTATACCTGGTAGGTACTACTTTTTCCTGTCTTGTAGGAACTATTTCTTTATGTCTGGTGGGTACTACTTCTTTATGTCCGGTAGGTACTACTTCTTTACGTCTGGTAGGTACTACTTCTTTATGTCTGTTAGGTACTACTTTATGTCTCGTAGGTACTACTTCTTTATGTCTGGTAGGTACTACTTTTTTCTGTCTTGTAAGAACTATTTCTTTATGTCTTGTTGGTACTACTTCTTTATGTCTGTTAGGTACTACTTTTTTCTATCTTGTAGGAACTATTTCTTTATGTCTGGTGTACTACTTCTTTATGTCCGGTAGGTACTACTTCTTTACGACTGGTAGGTACTACTTCTTTATGTCTGTTAGGTACTACTTCTTTATGTTTCGTAGGTACTACTTCTTTATGTCTGGTAGGTACCACTTTTTATGCCTGGTAGGTACTACTTCTTTATGTTTCGTACGTACTATTTCTTTATGTATGGTAGGTACTACTTCAGGTGGAATGATATCGAATTAGAGGACGATTGAGGTCGCGTAGTCATATACAATTAAAGAACGATTTAGGTCGCGTAGTGATATTGAATTAGAGGCCGATTGAGGCGTAGTGATATGGAATTAGAGGAAGATTGAGGCCGCGTAGGGATATCGAATTAGAGGACGATTGAGGTCACATAGTATATTGAATTAGAGGACGATTGAGGTCACATAGTGCTATCGCATTAGAGGACAATTGATGCCGCGTAGTGATATGGAATAAGAGGACAATTGAGGCCGCGTAGTGATATCAAATTAGAGGACGATTGAGGCTGCGTTGTGATATCGAATTAGAGGACGATTCAAGCCGCGTAGTGATATCAAATAAGAGGCCAATTGAGGCGTAGTGATATGAAATTTTTCAAAAGCCCAAAAAAAGGAAAAAAACTACAAAAAGAAGACCAAATACCTGAAAAAGAAGACCAAAGACAAAAAAAGACCAAGACAATGAAAAAGACCCAAGACAAGAAAAGAAGACCAAACACAAGAAAAGAAGACCAAATTCAAAAAGAAGACCAAAGACAAAAAAAGAAAAGAAGACCAAAGACAAGAAAAGAAGACCAAAGTAAAAAAAAGACCAAGACAGAAAAAAATACCCAAGACAAGAATAGAAGACCACAAAGAAGGAAGAAAGACCAAACACAAGAAAAGAAGACCAAACACAAGAAAAGAAGGCCAAAGACAAGAAAAGACCTCGACAAAAAAGAAGACCAAACAACAGAAAAAGAAGACCAAATACAAGAAAAGAAGACCAACGACAAAAAAAAAGAAAATTAGAGGACGATTGAGGCGTAGTGATATCGAATTAGAGGACGATTGAGGCGGAATGCTATCGAATTCAGGACGAGTCCAGGACGAATTAGAGGGACAATTGAGGCCGCGTAGAGATTTCTAATTAGAGAGGATTGAGGCGTAGTGATATCTAATTAGAGGACTATTGAGGTCGAGTAGTGATATCGAAGTAAAAGACTATTGAAGCCGCATATTGACATCGAATTACAGGACGATTGAAAACCTAAGACAAAAAGAGAAGACCAAAGACAAGAAAACCAAGACAAAAGAACATCAAAAACATAAAAGAACACTAAAGATAAGAAAAGAAGATCAAAGACCAAAAAACAGACCAAAAAAAAAAAAGACCAAAGACAAAGAAGAAGACCAGAGACGAACAAGAAAACCCACAAAAAGTTGACCAAAGGTAAGAAAAAAGACCAAAGACAAGAAATCAAGACCAAAGAGAAGGACAGAAGACCAAAAACAAAGAAAAGACCAAAGACAAAAAGAGAATATCAAAGACAGGAAAAGAAGACCAAAGACAAAAAAAGAAGACTAAAGACAAAAACAAGACCGAAAACAAGAAAAGAAGACTAAAGACAAGAAAAAGAGAAAAAAAAGAAAAGAAAAACCAACGACAAAAACAAGACCAAAGACAAGAAAAGAAGACCAGAGACAAAGAAAGAAGACCAAAGACCGAAAAGAAGACCAGGACAAAAAAGACTAAAAAGACAAGAAAAGAAGACCGAAGACAAGAAAAGGAGACTAAAGCCAAGAAAAGAAGACCAAACACAAGAAGAAAATATCAAAGACGGAAAAGAAGACCAAAGACAAGAAAAGAAGACCAAAGACAAAAAGAAGACCAAATACGAAAATCAAAACCAGAGGCAATAAAAAGATCAAAAGACAAAAAACATAAAAAAGAAGACCAATAACAAGAAAAGAAGACCAAGGACAAGAACACACACAAAAAACAGAAAAGAAGACCAAAAGCCAAGAAAAGAAGACCAAAGACAAAAAAGACCAAGACAAAAAAGAAGACCAAAGACAAGAAAAGAAGACTACAAACAGAAAAGAACACGAAAGAACAAACCAAAAAACCAAAGATAATCAAATAAGACCAAAGACAAGAGAAGAACTTTTGAAGACGGGAAGAGAAAATCAAGGACTGGAAAGAAGAAGAAAGAAAAAAAGGACCAAAGACTAAAAAAAGGACAAATGACAACAAAAAAGACCAAGACATAAAAAAGACCAAAAACAACAAGACCAAAGACAAACAAAAGACCAAAG
>JAXRKP010000124.1:0-5000 GCA_037039925.1 Doris montereyensis
TTTGAGCTTAGGGTAGTTAAAAGTGTTAGTAGATGCTAACTGTGGTTTAATTGTACCATTGCTTTCTACCGCCGCTATTTATAACTTACTGAATAGAAAATTGGTGATATGCCAGTGTGGAATGATGTAAAAATTGGAAATTTCTTCGGAGACTCCCCCTCAGAAGGGGCGGGGGGGGGGGGGGGGTGGGTGATTCTTATTCCCATATTGTAAAAAAAAATTGGTTCATAACTTCATAGATTAATATTGAGTTATAAATCATTTTTCAACTCATTTCTCAGTGTGAACTGGTTACTCGGGGGGGGGGGGGGGGGGGGGGGGGGGGAGGGGGGAGGCGATAGATTTAAGATTTATATTACAGGAAGTTCTACTTCTGTGAGACATTTTTTCATTATACGACCAGTCAAGTTATGGAATAATTTACTGTTCAAAATAAAAAATACAAACAGTATTAATTCTTTTAAAAATGCCACTTGATATGGAGCTCTATAATTTAAAAGATGTGTTTGATGAATGAATGCGCATTGTTCTTATTGATTACTATATGTTCATTCATTTTTAAAACTCAATGATTATTTTGAGACGTATGGGGCATTTAAGGTCAAAATAACCTACATCGCCTCTGAAAGGATATGATATGATATGATATGATATGATATGATATGATATGATATGATATGATGACATCGTCTATTCACTGCTGGATCAATATTCAGGGAGGGCAAAAGAAAGAACACAGCTTTGCCTGCACTCGGGATTAAACTTGGGACTTTGATTTGATTTGATTTGATTTGATTTAGTACCCACGTATACAACAAAGGTGTTTTTTGGTTGTAAACAAACAGGGATCTTTAACGTGCATTGAGTGTTGCGATATGCACACAGGACCTCCTTTTTATAGTCCGCCTCTCCATAACATATGGGATCGATCCACCTACCTGAATCAGGGAGGAGTCACTATAAAAAAAAAGAAAGTCGAGAAAATGTTTCAACCTGTCGGATACGAACCCATACTCTTTTGCTCGAGAGGCCGACACCTTGCCTTTGAAACAACGAGCCCCAAACTGCTCTGTAATCCCAATTACTGGACCCTCCTTTTTAAAACTGTAAACAAAATAATCTTTATTCCATAAGATCAGTTTAAACCTAATGTTACATTAGATCAGTTTAAACCTAATGATGCATAACATCAGTTTATACCTAATGATACATAAGAGCAGTTTAAACTTAATGATTCATAAGATCAGTTTATGCCTAATGATACATAAGATTAGTTTATACCTATAAATACATAGGATCAGTTTATACCTAATGATACATAAGATCAGTTTAAACCTAATGATACATAAGATCAGCTTAAACCTAATGATACATGAAATCAGTTTAAACCTAATGATAAAATACATCTACCTTGATCGAGGTGTCAAACATACCGTTTCGATATCAAATAGTAACGCACTCACAGATGTGCGCACTCACACACACATACAGACACACACACACACACAAAGACACACGTTTACACAGGGTTTATGCTAGTACGAAAACACCGTGGAACAAGGTACCAACTGAAAATAAATGGAAGTCAATTGTAATACATACACACAAAATCACAACAACAGCCAATTTGTGGTTAAGATAAAATTAATTACAGGCCCTTCGAATCAACTTTGCACAGGTAGCTAAATTTAAATTGAGTTGTCTTTGCTGTGTCAGCAAGATTCGGCACAAAGGAGTTAATCAGCTATTATTGGATTTGTTGCGTTATTTGTTTGTTTGTTGTTTTGAGGTTTTTTTCTGTTTGCTGAGGATTTGATTCGGTTTGATTTTACCCACATCCACAACTACGGTGATCTCGGGTTTTTTTAAAGAATTTTTAATTTACCCTGACTGCCCTGTAAACGGCCAATGGATATTTAACTTTGATGTGCACATAGTGGTGTGATCTGTACACAGGACCTCCTTTTATTGTTCATCTCCAGTGGGAATAGGTGTTAATCTATCTACCTGGACCATGGGGTGGGGAGGGGGTGGATGGGAGTGAGTTCTACTCGGAAAACTCGAGAACATGTTTCAACCTGTCGGGACACGAACACACCCTTATTGTTAAGAGGCAGACAATTTGCTCTGGACCACTGTGTTCCCCCCTTTTCCCTGAGGAAGATTTAATTTTGGGCTGTATCTTTGGATGTCGCTTTCATCTTTGCATGTTCTCGACTTTTCTTTTCCAATTCGCGAAGATAGAGTACGCACGTGTCGATATCATTAAAGTAGCAGCAACAGCACCATCGTCACCATCGTCACCATCGTCACTATCATCACCTGATCATCATGAACAACAACAACAACAACAACAAATAACAAATAAACAACGATTAAAATCAACAACGGCAATGTCAAAGGAAACAAGACAATGCTAAACAAAACTAAGACAAGAGCAAGAAGAAACAAAACCAAACAAAAAAAAGGAGAGAAAAAAACACAAATGAACGCGTCAGAAAAGCAACAAATAAAAAAAAAACAAAGGATGGAAATGTGCGGTTGCACAATGAACAGAAGGGGAGACTACAAGGCGTTGTAGCTATACCGTAGTGTTATGAGCTTGTAATCACGACGACACGAGTTCAAACACCATGGCTAGCCCAGGTGGGGGTTTTTTTTTAAACAACTTTGTACTCTTAGGAAATGTACTTCACTCTGCTTTCCTCACTTGACTCAGGTGTGAATAATTACCCTACTTTATAGGTAAAGAAACGTTTTGTTATAGCGTTAGTATGAAGCGCCTAATAGGCTGTTGTACTGTATGCTCTCCCCGTGGAGCTTTGAGTGAAATGGTCTGGCTGGGGGATAAATGATGTACAGTCGGTGAGGTGAGCCTGCATGACTTGTGCGGCGCCATGCGGACCAATAAATGCATTTTTATCTTTATCTTTATCTTTATACTTATCTTTATCTTTATCTTTATCTTATCTTTATCTTTATCTTTATCTTTATCTTTATCTGTATCTTTATCTTTATCTTTATCTTTATCTTTATCTTTATCTTTATCTTTATCTTTATCTTTATCTTTATCTTTATCTTTTAGAAACAGCACTTGTTTTAGTCTACAGCACACTCTGAAACAATGATTGGCACGATGGCAATCGTACTAAAGGCGCGACGAGACGATAGTGTGTGTGTGTGAGAGAAAGTTTGTGAGTGTGTGTGTTTGTGTGTGTGTGTGTGTGTTACCTTAAGCTGATTACGTCCACAGGTACTGAAATAAGATCTTCCCAATAAATGACAGTGACAACACCGCTGTTGATCTATTACCTTACCCCTCTTAACGAAATCAATAGTACCCGTTATGTCATGATATTCCGGCCTTGAGAGATAGACATAATTTGTAGTTGTCTGTACAGTGAGCCAAAGATGGTTCAGTGTGTAGTTGTCTGTACAGTGAGCCGAAGATGGTTCATGGTTCAGTGAGCCAAAGATGGTTAATGTGCAGGCGTCAAGAGTGGACTGAGATCTTGGTTTGATACCCCAGCAAAGTGTACTTGGTATCTTGTCTACCTGTTTCTCTGTTGAATATTTCTTTTTTTATAGATGCGTTTGTGTATCAGTGAGACATTACTAGCTTGGGATTCGTTGTTGGGTTATATTGTTGGTGTTGTTGCTGTTGTCGTTGTTGCTTTTTGGAGTTGGTTGTTCCTTTCTTTATTTTTGTTTGTTTGTTTTATTGGAGTCTTTTTGTCTTTTGTTCTTTTAGCTTTTATTTTGTTAAGTCTTTGCTTGTTTTATCTTGATTGTTTGTTGTTCTTTTTGGGGTTTTTTCATGTTTGTTTTTGTTGTTTTTTGAGGGGGGGGAGATGGGGGGGTGGGTACGAGGGCATGGAGTTTACATAGAGAAGTATCAGAATCCACCATGAGCAGTGATTTGGTCGCATTCTTCAAGTAGAACTTTAAATTAACCCGGACACCTACTCTCAACTGGCAACACGTAAGCATGAGCTGTCCGGAGAGCACTGAATCCGGAAGAGAACTGAATCCGGAAAAAATTGAGTCCGGCGAGAACTGAGTCTGGAGAGAACTGAGTCCGGAGAGAACTGTCTGAATCCGGAAGACTGAACCCGGAGAACTGAGTCGGAGAGAACTGAATTCGGAGAGAACTGAATCCGGAGAGAACTGAATCCGGAGAGAACTGAATCCGGAGAGAACTGAGTCCGACGAGAACTGAAGTCTGGAGAGAACTGAATTCGGAGAGAACTGAGTCGGAGAGAACTGAATCCGGAGAGAACTGAATTCGGAGAGAACTGAGTCCGGAGAGAACTGAGTCCGGAGAGAACTGAATTCGGAGAGAACTGAGTCCGGAGAGAACTGAGTCGGGAGAACTGAGTCGGAGAGAACTGAGTCGGAAAGAACTGAGTCGGAGAGAACTGAGTCCGGAAAGAACTGAGTCCGGAGAGAACTGAATGAGTCCGAAAGAAGAACTGAGTCCGGAGAGAACTGAATCCTGAGAGAACTACTAAATCCGGAGAGAACTGAGTCCGGAGAGAACTGAATCCGGAGAGAACTGAGTCCGGAGAGAACTGGAGTAACAAATTCAAATTCCCAATTAAGACTTGTAGACCTGTATATTGGCGTGGAGAAGGAAGGGAGATGGAAGCAATGGGTGACACCAGAAGATTTGTTAGGCTGGGTTTTTTAATATATTTTTTTTTCAATATGGTTTGTTTTTTAATGGTCATTTCAAGATTCGAATCCTGCCTGTGCCTTTGTATTTAAATTAAAGATAATACCTTAATACCCAGTTTTCACCTTGTCCGTATCTTGTGATGGTTAGAATCAATACATGAGACGCAAATCTTATCCTCAACCTTTTTTCATGTATGAAAATACTTGTGATATAGTGAAAATGAAAATATTAAACCAAATCAACAAAAACCCCGAAAAAAGACAGTGACTGAGTCTGTAGGGATAAAAATTGACAGAGTTAAAAATAAAGTGATCGCTTTCTT
>JAXRKP010000124.1:10000-37500 GCA_037039925.1 Doris montereyensis
CTATATATAATTGACATAAAATAAGAATATAGATCTATATATAATTGACATAAAATAAGAATATAGATCTATATATAATTGACATAAAATAAGAATATAGATCTATATATAATTGACATAAAATTAGAATATAGATCTATATATAATTGACATAAAATTAGATCATGTAATATTGAATCATATTTATTTAGCGGCAACCGATAATCTTGAAAATGTTATGGCCGCTACCGCCCATAGAGTCGGTCTTCATTCCGGTTTTTATTTTGTGAAGCGGAAAAGGTCATCATAACCACCTCCTGGACAGGACACTACTAGGACGCAGGCTTTTACCCCCCCCTCCCAGCTAGTGCTTGCACCCATTCGCACCTGGTTCGAGTGGAGCAAAATTGTGCTGAGTTTCTTTCACAAGGAAAACAACGTCGGATCTAATTTTGCCAGGATTCGAACCCAGGACCTCATGATTCCAAGTCTGGCAGCCTAGCTTGCATACTTGCTCAAAAGTAGGTGTAGAGTTGCATGTGACTATTTATTTCAAATAGTTTCGAAAGTCTGATAAATATATTTGTTTAAAAGCCGTACTATCATTAATATGCATAAAATGAAAATGAGCATGTTTTTTTACGTTTTTACGAACCGGAAATGAAATGATAAAGACGCAATCGATTTTTTAAAAACTAGACAGAGAACCAAAGCACTTAAAATCCACATAATCTAAATCTAAAGTGCCGTTGTACCCGAATGAAATATAGCAAGCTCTGACTGACTTACACAGGCAAAAGGACAGTTGGTCAAAACGAACGGACAGATAGGCGAGTTCAAGCCTTTCGTGAGCATCAACAGAACCATGTCTTCTCAGCTAGATGAATGTACACGCGTATTTTTCTTAGTGAAATTAAATGATAAACAGTATATCATTTTTTTCTATTGCATCACTTTTTAACATGATTTATTGCATTTGGACCTTACTAAAGTGCAAAACGAAGTTTCCGTCGTTAAATTTAGATGCAATATTACGTCAATGGCACCATGATTGAACGTTATGTTTACATTTCGCCCATTTGGATTCACTACGCGGTATGTTCATTCCATATGAGTCATTTTCATCCTCTATGCCGAATTTGTACGCATTATTAACACATTTAACTCGTTAACACTATAAAGCAAGGAAATTAAAGCCAGAACAAGATAGCCGAATGGTTAAAAGGCATTGCACTGTGTTCTAGATTTACTGGGTTCGAGCTCTACTTCAGGCATTTAAGGATTTGTTTTCCATGGCCAAGAAAATTTTCCCTATTTGCTTATTTGGACAACATGGTTTTCTCCTGTTGCATTGAGTGTAAGCACGATGCTAGTCTTTATTTATCCTTTCTGTACATAAATTGAAATGCCAAGCGCGACAAATTTGGGTTCCGCTTGGACGGCGCTATCTTGTTTTTCTTAATGAGTTAAAGAAAAAGAAGAAAAAAGATTTCTAAAGACAAAAGCAAAAGGATAGAGAGAAATGTCGTTATATTGATCGAGTCTTTACAAGCTTTCAAATGTACGGAACGCGGGGCAGAGGGACGGGGAGGAGGAGGAGGGCGGGCTGGGGGAAGGGAAGTTCAACATCCACTACATGGCTCTCTACATGGGGCCTCCGAAATTTTGTTTACCTGCAGTTCATCTGTGTGAACACCAGCGACAGCTGAACATTTAGGAGTTTAAAATCTATAATATGTCGTTCCACGTCTAGCATGGATTTAAATTGGAGAAAGTCGTAGTTCATCAGTACCATCTGACTTTGTCTCTTTTAGTTTTCCCTACTACTCTTCTTAGATATTTCATTTCGGCTGCCTGTACTCCATTGTATTCCCTACTGTCTAAAGTCCAGGTTGCACTGCCATAGAGAAGAATAGGACAATAAACTGTGTTGTATACTGCCACTTTGGTTTTTGTTGACAATTCTTGTTTACCTACAAAGTGCCTTTCCTGGATGGTTATATATTGTCATTGCCTTTTAGATTATGTGGCTTATTTCTTCTCTTAGTTTTTCCTCTGAGTTAATCATTACTCCTAGGTAATTGTAGCTTTGGACTTGTTCTAAATTCTCCCTGCCCATTTTAAAGATGTTGTGTTATAGCCTCCTAGTTACTAGCATTATTTTGGTTTTCTTTGCATTTACTCTCATTCCTCTTTTATTTAATTCATTGTTCATCACGTTGATATTCGACGGAAGGTCACATTCTGATTTTCCAAACAGAACTAAATCATTAGCAAATGAAAGTATTGATACATTTACTGTTTGAGCTCTCATATATCTACATTCAATGTCTTCATTTTTTAGGGTGCCTTTGCGGCTGAATCCATAAATGTGATAAACAAAAGAGGACATAGTATACAACCCTGTCTTACTCCTATCTCTGCATCACATTCTTCAGATATATTTCTATCTACTCTCATTGCACTTATTGGTTTATTGTAAAAACTTTTAATGGCTTCTATTAAATTTTGCTCTACATTGTGTCCTTTTAAAGATTGTTATAGTTCGTCCTTCCTCACAGTGTCAAATGCCCTTTCTAAGTCAACAAAACACAGGTTTAAGTCAATGTTTCTCTCAAGGAATGTTTCTATTATTTGTCTAATTGTAAATATGTGGTCTTGTATACTTCTTTCTGGTCTAAATCCACTCTGATGCTCTTCAATCTGATCCTCTACTATTTTCCTTAGTCTCATTTCCAGTATCCTGGCATACACGTTTCCTCGTACGCTAAGTAGTGATATCCCTCTATAGTTTGAGCATTCCATAGTTGATCCTTTCTTGTGTATTGGTACTACCGTTCCCTTTTTCCAGTCGTCTGGCATCTTCCATGCTTGTTGGCATATTGCATGTAGTAGTTTGTCTGTCTCTCTCCCTTGGTTTTTAATCATTTCTGGATAAATTTGATCTGCTCCTGTGGCCTCTCTTGATTTCACTTTTCTTATAGCTGTTTGGATTTCTTCCATTGAGATATATATCTTCAGCTGGCTCCTCTGGATTACTTGTTACTCTTAATAATTGATCTGTACTTCTTGTTTCAAATCTTCTGGATGGATTATGTAATTGTTGAAAATACTTTCTCCACGTTTCCATGATTTGGCTGTCTTCTTTCATTATTTCTCCTTTGGCATTCTTAATTTGTCGTATTGGGCATGCTTTGATTTTTCTCATGCTCTCCATTGCCCCCCCCCCCCCCCCCCCCAGAACAAACTTTTGATTTCCTTGATAGCTTTCCTGAATTATTTGTTCGAACTCTTCCCATTGTTCCTGTTTTGCTTTCCTCAATTCCTCTTTGGTGATAGTTTTTATACTCATAATCTATCCTATCCTCTGACCTCTTCGTTTGCAAGTATTTCTTTCAGGCATCCTTTTTTCTTTAATCTTAGTCTTGACATTCTCATTCCACCATGCTGTTCTTTTCCTATCTCCTTTAATTTGTTTCCTACCACAGACCTCTTCAGTATAACTGAGGAGTGTTTCTTTATACATTTGCCACTTTTCTTTCAGATCAATCTGCCTTTCCCTGATAAATCTGTTTTACTATTGGTTTGTTTTACTCTTGGTTTATTTAGTTCCTCTTTTTTTAGTACTTTCCTCTCTTTCCTTTTCTGTTTGTTTTCTTCAGTCAGTAATCTCATGTTGGCAACTACTAGGTGGTGATCACTAAATATTTCAGCTCCTCAGTTTACTCTTGCATTCATTGTACTGTGACAAAGGGAGTTGCTAACTAGTATGTAGTCTCTCATTGACTTTTCACACCTGTCTTCATTTACTCTTGTATATTTGTGGATATCTTTATGAGGAAAAAAGGTGTTGGCTATTTTCATGTTATTCTTTAGACAATAATCTATTAGTCTCTCTCCATTTGGAGAAGCTGTTGTCTCTTCTTCTTTACCTATTACTCCTGATGTTTCGATATTGCTGTCTACCTAGCGTTTAAATCTCCTAAAGCCATTAGTTCCTATTTGGGTTTGAGATTCTCTAAGGCTATTTGTAAATCGTTTTCGAAGATATCTTTTTCTTATTTGGTGGCGTCTTCGTTTGGTCCATGAGCTATTAATAATTTAATTTCTCTTCCTTTTGGTTTAATATTTACCTTCAATAGCCGTGGCTTATAAATTTCCAACTTTATATTAGTCTTTCATACCTTTTATGCATTAGGATGCCTACTCCTGCTCTAGCTCTATCTTTGACATCTACTCCTGCTTGGTCCTACATTTTCGACGATGTCCTTTTTCTTTGTTTCTGTTATGGTCAAAATGTCTACTTTGAATTTTTCCATCTTTTCAGCTAGTTCTCTTTTCCATTTATTGCCCTAATATTCCATGTTCCAAAAATCACAGTCCGTGTTCGTTTCCATATTCGTCTTCAAAAGTTCAAAGCCGGGTATATTGTATTTATTTCTCTGAATCAGTTGATTTTGGATAAGGAGGTGATTGGCCCAGTGTACCTAGGTAGATGGTGGGACTGCCACCTTGAACACCTTGGACCCTTATCGGGCTTGTTATTTTCTGTCAGGGTTAACTTCCTTAGCCTTTGGTCACCCAAGACCAGCCTGCAAGGCAGCAGGTTGTTATTTTCTGTCAGGGTTAACTCTCTTGGTCATTGGTCACTCAAGATCAGCCTGCAAGGCAGCAGGTTGTTTTCTGTCAGGGTTAACTCCCTTAGCCTTTTCTCAGCCAAAACCCACCTGCAAGGCAGCAGGAAACTCGTGGAGGCAAGACCGCATAATCCTTACAGGTGCTTACCAGTCCACTGCCCGGTATGTACTCTATTGATGACTTTAATATATGTACGTGAGCTGACAGTTATACTGTGGTCATCAGGAGGGGATATACAGTATCTCACAGCAATAGTATATTTTAGCCTAAAGGTAATTTAACAGGTATGTTAATAACTTGACGTTTTTTAGATGCAAATGCCCGTCTGATTATTGTTCAGGTACATTTTTAAAATTATTATTTTTGCCCACGATGCTGATGTAGAAGACAGACTGTCAACAACTAAGCCTACCATGGAGTGCAAGTGTTGTGCTAGCCATGGAATGTTATCTAGATCATCGACGTTGTCGTTCGAAGTTTTCTTAGAGGGAACAAGAAAGGGACCAATGACGGACGATTTTTATCACAAATCAACGAGTCATGCTCGAGAGGTTGAGTCGCAGTATGAGAGGAGAGAGAGAGAGAGAGAGAGAGAGAGAGAGAGAGAGAGAGAGAGAGAGAGAGAGAGAGAGAGACAGACAGACAGACAGACAGACAGACAGACAGACAGACACAGAACAGACAGACAGAGACAGAGACAGAGACAGAGAGACAGAGACAGAGACAGAGACAGAGACAGAGAGACAGAGAGAGACAGAGAGAGAGAGAGAGAGACAGACAGACAGACAGACAGACAGACAGACAGACAGACAGACAGACAGAGAGACAGAGAGACAGAGACAGAGACAGAGAGACAGAGCCAGAGACAGAGAGAGAGACAGAGAGACAGAGGAGAGAGAGAGAGAGAGAGAGAGGGACCTAAAAAAAAAAGGAAAATATTTTTTTAAAAGACAGAGAATAGAAGAAAGGCATACAAAAAAGAACCGACATGAAAGGTACACTGACAAAGGCAATGACAATCTTTGAATGAGAATCTTTACAAAATATTTTCGCCCTTATTTGCGACCTTAACTCCGGGGATGCCAACACGCCTGTTAAAACTGTTTAGATCTACATTCTAGATATATCTCGTTTGTTGTCTGACAATGGGTTATACCCGAAACGTCACGTGTTTGTTCTGTCTTTATTAGTGGAGTTGTGACTTATTATCATATTTCGCCTTTGACTTCACCCACTGTGGCTCCTTTGTATTATTCACAGCTGTTTATAAGCAGGCCTTAGCAGGGCGCTAGATCTGGCTTCGTGTGTGAAAGAGGGTAAGTATCTCTATCGATATGATACATGAATCACGGTGCTAGTTTCATGTATCAAAGAGGTAGAATATCTCTATAATTATGATATCCTGTGATTTGTGAAAAGTTGTCCTACAAGTTGATTACTTAGTGATGTATGCATGATACGCATGATTTGATTTTGTTTTTATTTTTACCACATCCATGGTAGACAGCAGTTAAGGTGATTAAGGTGATCTCGGGTCTTTTTGGTAAGATGGTTTCTAAAAAGTGTGACCAGAATGCCCTCCTGTAAACGACCTAAGGTTTTCTTTAACGTGCATGAACTGTTGATATCTGCACACGGGACCTCCTTTTTTATAGTCCATCTCCGGTGCGACTAGGTGTCCATCCACCTACCTTGACCAGGGGAGATGGAGGAGAGGTGGGAAGGGGGAGAGGGGGGGGGGGTGTTACTCGAACACAATCGGGAAAAATGTCAACTTAACCTGTTGGGCACGAACCCACAACCTCTTTTGGTTGAAAGGTCGACACCTTACCTCTGGACCACCGAACCCCCCCCCCCGCCGGTAAGAATGGGAAGAAATGTTGATGTACAACTGATGTTTTTATTCAATAAGATGTACACACGCCGCACGTTGTTTGTTTGTTGTTTTTGTTTTTTTGTTTTTTTGTTTTTTTTTGGGGGCGGGGGTTTGTTGGGGGGGAGTTGTTTGTTAAACATGCCCTCAACACCAGGGCTCATTCAGTAGAGCGTCTGACTGCCACGCAGAAGACTGGAGTTCGATTCCCAGTCCTTGCAAATATTTCCCCCCCCCCTCCGTCGACCCAGCAGCAAAATAGCGGCGTGGAAAACAATGGCAAACTACCAGAATGTTTACCGTTTGTGCCAAGGAAAAATCAGGAATCTACTCCTGATTCCCTTTTGCTCAACTCTGTGTATGTGACTTGCCGTATGTACAAAACTTTAAATGGAAATAGGAAAGGGGGGGGGATTTCTCTACTGAAACGTGGATCAGACAGCTTATTCAAAGACAGCTTAAAAGGTTTGATCCAATGTTATAAAGAAATCAAAGTTCTTGTCCCTTTTGGAAGGATTATTAACTTTTTGTCAATGCATTCAGACAAACCATTGTGTTTTGTTTTTCTACAACTTCGATCCAAGAAGAGTCACGAAGAGAAAAGAAGAAGAAGAAGAAGAAGAAGAAGAAGAAGAAGAAGAAGAAGAAGAAGAAGAAGAAGAAGAAGAAGAAGAAGAAGAAGAAGAAGAAGAAGAAGAAGAAGAAGAAGAAGAAGAACAACAACAACAACAACAACAACAACAACAACAACAACAACTAGGAGAAGGAGGAGGACAAGACAAAACGGACGAACAACAACAGCAACAACAACAACTAGGAGAAGGAGGAGGACAAGACAAAACGGACGAACAACAACAACAGCAACAACAACAACTAGGAGAAGGAGGAGGACAAGACAAAACGGATGAACAACAACAGCAGCAAAAACAACAACTAGGAGAAGGAGGAGGACAAGACAAAACGGACGAACAACAACAACAGCAACAACAACAACTAGGAGAAGGAGGAGGACAAGACGAAACGTACGAACAACAACAACAACAACAGCAACAACAACAACAACAAGTATAGCGAAAAGGGGTGGAGATGAGTGACAATGCGAGGGGGGGAGAGAAAATCTAAGAACCAGACGAGATTATCATTCCCTCTTTCACTACCTTAATGTCCTTGTATCAAATGGCTACCACGTCTACTGAATTCCTTCTACCTTAATGTCCTTGGACAAAATGGATACCACACGTATTAACTACCTGTGTCGCATTTGACCAAGCGAAAATTTGAACTAAACACACACACATATACACACCACCACATAAGCACCCGTACACACACACTAACACACACACATTCACACACACACACTCACACTCACACACTCACACACACACACAAACAAACACACACACACACACACACAAAAGCATCAACTAGGAGGGGACCAAGCTTAACCACCGCCACATGGAGGCGAGGGTCAAAAATAGCAACACAAGTAGTGGCGGAGACTCTACTTTATACTAGATTTTAGGCATAGCTTTTGATGGTAGCCACAACCTATTGGGTCCCTTCACATTGCCCGGCCATGTCAGGGGATCTATAAATCTATTGTCCTGGAAGTGAAGTGTTAGCCTGGACCTGTTTTGAAGGGGAAGTAGGAGGAATGCAGGGGACTTGAAGGAAAGATGGATGGATGGGTGAATGAATGAATGAATGAATGGCTGCATGGTTGGATGGTTGGTTGGTTCGATAGATGGGTGGATGGATGGATGGATAGATGAAAGAAAGAATAAATGGATGGATGGATGGAGAGATGGATGAATGGATGAATGGATGGATGAACAGATGGGTGGATGAATGAATGAATGAATGAGTGAATGAATGAATGGCTGCATGATTGGATGGTTGATTGGTTGGATAGATGGGTTCATGGGTGGATGGATAGATGGAAGAATGAATAAATGGATGGATGGATGGATGAATGGATGAACGGATGGATGAATGGATGAATGGATGGATGAATAGATGGATGGATGGATGGATGAATGGGTGGATGAATGGAATGATGGATGAATGGATGGATGGATGGATAGATGGATGGATGGATGGATGAATGGATGGATGTATGGATTGATGGATGGATAGATGGATGGATGGGTGGATGGGTGGATTGATGGATTGATGGATTGATGGATGGATGGATGGATGGATGGATGGATGAATGGATAGATGAATGAATGGATAGATGGATGGATGGGTGAATGGATTGATGGATGGATGGGTGGATGGATTGATGGATGGATGGATGGTTGAATTTGGAAAAGTGGGGGAGGGAGGGGGAGATCATCAGATGTACGTAGGTTATGACGAGAACTTTCACTTGGTTTCTGTTGCTGTTGCTGTTGGTGTCTGTTGCTGTGATGGTGGTGTCGCTGTTGCTGTGATGGTGGTGTCGCTGTTGCTGTGATGGTGGTGGTCAACGAGGAGCCGAGACGGCTACCGTGGCCGTTTATTTCAACTGAGAGGCGTCACCAAAATGTCAAAGACGTAATTGTAATGATGGAGGACACGGTAGGTGGGATAGCGGTGAAAAAAGATGTGAAAATCTAACTAACCTCAGTGGAGGAAAATAGGGGCGGTGGCGGATTGGGGGGGCTAATAGAGGAGGTGGTGGCGGATTGGGGGGGGAGCTTATAAGGAGGTGGTGGCGGATTGGGGGGGCTCAGAGGACTACTGGTGGCGGATTGGGGGGGGGCTTATAGAGGAGGTGGTGGCGGATTGGGGGGGGCTTATAGGAGGTGGTGGCGGAGGGCTTAGAGGAGGTGGTGGCGGATTACTACTACTCTAATAGAGGAGGTGGTGGCGGATTGTGGGGGGGGGGGCTAATAGAGGAGGTGGTGGCGGATTGGGGGGCTAATAGATTCTTTGGCGGATTGTGGGGGGGGGGCTAAAGGAGGTGGTGGCGGATTGGGGGGCTTATAGAGGAGGTGGTGGCGGATTGGGGGGGGGGCTAATAGAGGAGGTGGTGGCGGATTGGGGGCTAAAAGGAGGTGGTGGCGAAAGAAAGTGGGGGTGTGGCGGGGGGGGGGGGGGGGTAAAGTATTAATCTTTACCTTGACCGTGAATTACTTAAGAACGTAGTTTGTTTTTATCCTATGACCCTTAGTGAAGGACACGCCTGTTTGTATGTGTGTGCGTGTGTGTTTGTGCGTGTGAGAGAGAGAGTGTGTGTGTGTGTATGCAGGTGTGTTTGTGTGAGAATGTGTGTATGCATATGTATGTGAGTGTGAGCGTATTTTGAGATTTTATGTGGGGACACGATTGAGTGTTTGTGTCATGTGTGTGTAAGTGTCGTGTGTGTGTGTGTGTGTAAGTGTCGTGTGTGTGTATGTGTCGTGTGTATGTATGTGTCGTGTGTGTTTGTATGTGTCGTGTGTGTGTATGTGTCGTGTGTGTGTGTATGTGTCGTTCGTGTATGTATGTGTGTGTGTGGTGTGTGTGTGTATGTGTGTGTGTGTCGTGTGTGTGTGTGTGTGTGTGTATGTGCGTGTGTGTATGTGTCGTGTGTGTGTATGTGTGTGTGTATGTGTCGTGTGAGTGTGTCGTGTGTGTATGTGTGTGTATGTGTCGTGTGTGTGTCTATGTGTGTGTCGTGTGTGTGTTTATGTGTGTGTGTATGTGTCGTGTGTGTGTGTATGTGTGTGTGTGTCGTGTGTGTGTGTATGTGTCGTATGTGTCTGTCTGTTTTAGCATCTGCCTGTCCCGTTGTTTTCCGATCTTACTACTACCCAGCTATACTCTTAACAATGATTTTAAAAACTCTGAGTTTTTTAGATTTGATTTGCTAAAAGCATAGAGTTGTGTTTGTTGAATTCCAGACTTCTTGAAATGCGTTTCCTAAACAGATTATAAATAGAATGGGACTGAGACTCTCTCCTTGGGGCGCACCCGTTTTGGTTAAAAATTGGCATTTTTGTCGGTACCCCCTTTCCATTCTGACATTGATCGACGCATCGCTGAGCAGAAAGCGTATCATGCCAAATAAGGTGATCCATGCAGATGATATTGATTTTATAGGCTTAAAATCTGTTGATGTCGACCATAATCAAAAACTCATTTTAAAATATAACTTATTTGTAGACATTGAGAGAAAACAAAAGAATACATAACACAAAAAGCGAGAAAAATATGAAAAAGTAGGATCATTACTTTGAGACAAATAAGACATCCAACACAGGAAACATATTTTTTGTTTTCAAATAGCTATGAAGAACCTGACAAACATTTGGATCAAAGAGACAACATGTAACGAAACACAAGGACTCAAACAGTCTCATTCAGTGCACATCTGTGGCACACATGGGGTGTGGCAAAAACACAGTGGAGAAAAACGTTGATGCTTTTCTTTCAAAATACAACAACTGAGAATAATTTTGACATTCCGATATCCAAAAAAAATATATAACGAATCAATATGTTTAAAAGAGATGCAAGAAAAGGCCGTATCATTCCAAATTCTTTTTTTGGACACACATTTTAAGAAGAAACGAAAATGATATTCCATCAAACAAAGCAACGACATTGAACTCTACACAAACTGAGGTCAGATACAGGGGGAAAGCAAGCACGTCCCTTCCGGTCACACATAACAACGACATAAAGAAACTCAAATGCAACACCTTGGAGTTAACACTCAAATGCAACGCCTTGGAATTAACACTCAAATGCAACACCTTGGAGTTAACACTCAAATGCAACGCCTTGGAATTAACACTCAAATGCAAGTAGTAGTGGAATTAACACTCAAAAGCAACGCAGTGGAATTAACACTCAAATGCAACGCAGTGGAATTAACATTCAAAAGCAACGCCGTGGAATTAACACTCAAACGCAACGCCTCAGAATTAACACTCAAACGCAACGCCTCAGAATTAACACTCAAAGGCAACGCCTTGGAATTAACACTCAAAGGCAACGCCTTGGAATTAACACTCAAAGGCAACGCCTTGGAATTACTCAAAGGCAACGCCTTGGAATTAACACTCAAAGGCAACGCCTTGGAATTAATACTCAAAGGCAACGCCTTGGAATTAACATCAGCAGAAGTCATCTCGAAAAATGATGGGAAATAGCGCAACAGTTAGGCCTAGTACTAGTAGACAGTGTCGAACAGTCATCACAGAGAGGGAGAGAGAGAGAGAGAGAGAGAGAGAGAGAGAGATAGTAGTAGACTAGTCTTAGTAGAGAGTAGAGAGAGTAGTAGAGTAGAGAGTAGAGAGAGAGAGAGAGAGAGAGAGAGAGAGAGAGAGAGAGAGAGAGAGAGAGAGAAAGAGAGAGAGAGAGAGAGAGAGAGAGAGAGAGAGAGAGAGAGAGAGAGAGAGAGAGAGAGAGAGAGAGAGAGAGAGAGAGAGAGAGAGCGATGAAAACAGCTGAGAGAGGCGGTGAGATTGGATGACCTCATCTCGGAAGGCATTAGATCTAAGTCAACTAAATCAACGTATAGAATGAGAAAAGGTCGGTTGTATGGTAGCTATGTGTCGCTCATTTTAGGTTATTTAATGTTGGATGATGCTAAGTCTACAGAGATTGACCACTGATTCTATTTATGTATCCAGTGTCTATAATATTACTATAATATTGTCTAGTGCATGTACTCGTATTTTTCAATCGTTATTTATTTCCATCTAGTTATCTGTCCCTCTGTTTTATCGTGCTCTTGATCTCTCTGAATTCATCTTATACATGTTATAAAAACGTACATAATACTTGGATAAACAAGTATTTGTAATATTAATAGTTGCAGTAGTGATAATGGTGGTGGTAATAAAAGTAATAGTGTTACTAATTAGTTATCAAAGTAGTGATAACGGTAGTGTTACTAGGATTATGATGACTATCAAAGTAGTGATAATGGTAGTGTTAAAGTAGTGACTATCAAATAATGGTAGTGTTACTAGGATTATGATGACTATCAAAGTAGTGATAAATTATAAAAGGCGGAGGAGGAAGACGACGATGACGACGACGACGACGACGACGACGACAGCGATGACGACAGCTATAGCAACAACGACGATGAGGATAGGTAACCAGAAGCAGCGTTTCATTTCTCCAAACCATAAACGACGAAGTCGTAAAACGAGATCACATTCTATTTTGTTTTGACACTACACCGTCACCTTAAATCGTTTCAGTTCATTATCTTTTAACTCTTCTGTGGTGACACGATCTCTCCAGAGTCTAGAAAGAGACATAATCAGATACAGACGGTGGTCATAGTATACGTCCCTATCTACTGTGTAGCCTTTGTGAGTGGTGAAAGACGATACGTACAGCTGGGATAATTCGTAAACTACGAAACTAAAGCACGCAAACAGATAATAGATAATCATATATAATAATAAAAATATGGAGGTGACAGAAGGACTTCAATGGCGTTTTTAGGTAATTTTTTTCATTTTGACGTTAAGTCAGCTCAACCATATTCGATGATCTCAGGATGAATTACGAAGAAACTACTAAATATGAAAGACATCCTACGGACTGAAAGGATAGGTTGAAGAAAGAGTTACCAACATTGCCCCTCAACCACATACGCCTCGGCGAGAAGAAAAAGAAGGAGGAGAAGAAGGAGGAGGAGGAGGAAGACGACGACGACGACGACTGGTCGAAGAAAGAAGAAGAAGAAGAAGAAGAAGAAGAAGAAGAAGAAGAAGAAGAAGTAAGAAGAAGAAGAAGAAGAAGAAGAAGAAGAAGAAGAAGAAGAAGAAGAAGAAGAAGAAGAAGAAGAAGAAGAAGAAGAAGAAGAAGAAGAAGAAGAAGAAGAAGAAGAAGAAGACGAAGATGAAGAAAAGAAGAAGAAGGAGAAGAAGAAGAAGAAGAAGAAAAGAAGAAGAAGAAGAAGAAGAAGAAGAAGAAGAAGAAGAAGAAGAAGAAGAAGAAGAAGAAGAAGAAGAAGAAGAAGAAGAAGAAGAAGAAGAAGAAGAAGAAGAAGAAGAAGAAGAAGAAGAAGAAGAAGAAGAAGAAGAAGAAGAAGAAGAAGAAGAAGAAGAAGAAGAAGAAGAAGAAGAAGAAGAAGAACAAGAACAAGAAGAACAAGAAGAAGAAGAAGAACAAGAACAACAAGAACAAGAAGAAGAAGAAGAACAAGAAGAACAAGAAGAAGAAGAAGAAGAAGAACAAGAACAAGAAGAACAAGAACAAGAAGAACAAGAAGAAGAAGAAGAACAAGAAGAAGAACAAGAAGAAGAACAAGAACAAGAAGAACAAGAACAAGAAGAACAAGAACAAGAAGAACAAGAAGACAAGAAGAACAAGAAGAAGAACAAGAAGCACAAGAAAAAGAACAGGAACAGGAACAGGAACAGGAACAGGAACAAGAACAAGAACAGGAACAAGGAACAGGAACAGGAACAGGAACAAGAACAAGAACAAGAAGAAAACAAGAAAGAACAAGAACAAAACAAGAACAAGAACAAGAACAAGAACAAGAACAAGAACAAGAACAAGAACAAGAACATGAACAAGAACAAGAACAAGAACAAGAACAAGAACAAGAACAAGAACAAGAACAAGGACAAGAACAAGAACAAGAACAAGAACAAGAACAAGAAACAAGAACAAAAACAAGAACAAAAACAAGAACAAGAACAAGAACAAGAACAGGAACAAGAAAAACAAGAACAAGAACAAGAACAAGAACAAGAACAAGAACAAGAACAAGAACAAGAACAAGAAAAACAAGAACAAGAGCAAGAACAAGAACAAGAACAAGAAAACAAGAAGAAGAACAAGACGAAGAACAAGAACAAGAATAAGAACAAGACGAAGAACAAGAACAAGACAGGTGTTGTCTATATGTTATCATAACTTTGAAGCTTGTATTTAAATCAAGAAACCTTTCGACGAAAATTCAAAGTTTTCTATTTAGAAAAGCAACGGAATTCAAGAGGAATTTCACACATCTTACACCTGTTGTTTGTTGGGTTTGTCTGCGTTGTAATGTGTTGTGGAAAAGGAAAGCTGTATGACAGGGTGGTGGGGCAAATGGCTTAGTAGGTCTAGCTCAGTTCTTCGTCTTTGCAATCTTTTCAGAAAAGGATAAGGAAAAAGCTTACAAGCCTATTTACCATAAACATCTGCCAATCTCAACGCATGGTTAGACATGTCAAGAGGCTTTGCTCTATTCATGTACTGAACTCATTTCCTTTTTATCCAGTTCAAACGTACCTTATTTCGAGACTACATTTCCCCCAGCTCGTCTCAGTCCAAAATCTTCCTCCTTTGGTTCGCTTATAACATGGCTATTGTCGATGTCCTTTTCTTCATGATTTTTTGTTATCCACTTACCATTCCTTTCCACATACTCGTAAGATCTGGTCAGCCTTTCACCTGAATATGTCCTGTACTTACACTGACATAGCCTTCTATGGAAACTGTACCTGTCTTACTTATCACTGAGTAAACTACATAATTATTATTCTATTTCCACCGCTGCTGCTGCTGATGTTGCTCCTAACTATTTCTACTACTACTACTACTACTACTACTACTACTACTACTACTACTACTACTACTACTACTACTACTACTACTACTACTACTACTACTACTACTACAACTGCTACTACTCCTACTACTACTACCACTACTACTACTACTACTACTACTTACTACTACTACTACTACTACTACTACTACTACTATTGCTACTACTACTACTACTACTACTACTATTACCACTACTACTGCTACTACTACTACTACTAATGCTGCTACTACTTCCCCTCTCTCTCTCTCTCTCTCTCTCTCTCTCTCTCTCTCTCTCTCTCTCTCTCTCTCTCTCTCTCTCTCTCTCTCTCTCTCTCTGTCTCTCTCTCTGTCTCTCTCTCTCCCTCCCTCTCTCTTTCTCTCTCTCACACACACACACACACACACACACACACACACAAGATTTAACCCATAAACACAAATGCGCGTACACACATCTCTCCATTATTTCCCCCTTCCTTTTATTCAGGTAAAAAATTGATTGTGGGGGAAACTTCATTTTGTCATGAATGCACGTCTTACAATAACAGTCTAATCCTCTACTTTTCTCTACAAACTTGGCACCACCACCACCACCACCACCACCACCACCGCCACCGCCACCGCCACCCACCCCCGCAACTAGGCCCCTCCCTCCTTCGCCTCTACTACTTCTACAAGGCTTGACTTAAATCTCCCAAGCGAACAACCACCCTCCTTCTTTCCCTACAAGCCCTTTCCTGGTAGGGGGGTTTCCCATAGTCAAGTCTGCAGGTCGATGACCCTAGCTTTCCAATCAGGAGCACCTGAGCTACCCGTCTGCCATTACAGCCATTGTCATCGAGACCCCGTCCAACAGTACAATTCCTACCTGGATTCAATAGGACGAAGACGCTCCATAGATGATGAGATTTTGTAATAATTTTTTTTTTTAATTAAAAGAAAAGAGACAGAAAATTTTAAAAAGCTGTTTTGGATAAGGGCATTCATAATAATAAAATGGAGATCCACTTCCATTGTCTGTTGCAGTGAATCATTCATTAGGAATTTTGCGATCGTGGATATATCTACTAATACTACGATTATAATAGTTTTGCTATTATTAATACCGCTACTACTACTACTACTACTACTACTTCAACTGATGCTACTACTACTACTACTAGTCTAGTAGTGATGCTACTACTACTACTACTACTGCTACTAATACTACTACTACTTCTACTTATGTTTGTGGCTGTCTCTGTAGTTACTATCTATCTATCTACTACTACTACTCTCTGCTACTGCTACTCTGCTCTCTGCTCTCTCTCTCTGCTACTACTGCTGCTACTACTGCTGCTGCTACTTCCCGTTTGTAACTGTCTCTAGTAGTTGCTGCTGCTACTGCTGCTGCTTCTGCTGCTGCTACTACTACTGCTACTGCTGCTGCTGCTGCTGCTACTGCTGTCGTGTATCATGCTGCTGCTGTATGCTGCTGCTAGTTATACTAGTAGTAGTAGTAGTAGTGCTAGTAGTAGTAGTAGCTAGGTGCGGCTGCTACTGCTGCTGCTGCTGCTAGTGTACTACTGCTGCTGCTGCTAAATGCTGCTGCTGCTGCCCACTACATTGCTGCTGCTGCTGCTGCTGCTGCTGACTGTGACCTCTGTTTTCTCTCTCTCTCTGTACTAATCATGATGCTCAAGCTCTGGCTGCTTCGCTGCTAGACTATGGTAGTAACTGCTGCTGCTGCTGCTGCTGCTCTGCTGCTGCTGCTGCTGCTGTCTAGCTGCTGTGCTGCTGCTGCTACTACTTCTGCTGCTACTACTGCTGCTGCTGCTGCTGCTGCTACTACTACTACTGCTGCTGCTACTACTGCTACTACTACTGCTGCTACTACTACTGCTACTACTACTACGAGCTAAGTACTACGGTTGGTAGCACGCTTCTTTTCATGGCGAGGCGAGGTGCCGACGCAGACGTCGCGGGTTCAATCCCCATGGTGGCCAGGATTTGTTTCTGTCTATTCCTTGTATTTGTCTTGTCTTTCTTCTATGGGGCTTTCATATTATCTTGTGTCATTACCTTTACTACTACTACAACTACTAACTATTACAACAACTGCTACTCCTACTAAACTACTGCTACTACTACTAGTATTACTACAACAACTACTATTACTACTACTACCACTAGTACTACTACAACAACTACTATTACTACTACTACTACTGCTACTACTACTACTACTACTACTACTACTACTACTACTACTACTACTACTACTACTACTGCTTCCTACTACTACTACTACTACTACTACTACTACTACTGCTACTACTACTACTACTACTAGTACTTAACTATTTATTATCATCGGTATCATTATTTTCATTAATGGTATGCATATTTGTATAAAAAGACCTGCAAGCGCCATATTCATACTTACGATTTGAGAAATCTAAAGTTGTTCAAATTATGCACAATCAGTATTTTTATTCCAAGTATTCCACTTGTAGTTTTAGTAAAGAGATATTATTGTTCTTAGTCCTTTAGATTCAATAGAAATCTGTCCCAATAACTAAATAATGGATAAATAGAGATTGTTTTAAAAGATGAGTAAATAAAATATCAAGAAGATAAACAAATAAATAAATGAATAGATAAATAGATGAATAAAAAAAAGATATATAAATAAATGAATATATAAATAGATGAATAAAAAAAGATATATAAATAAATGAATAGATAAATAGATGAATAAAAAAAAGATATATAAATAAATGAATAGATAAACAGATGAATAAAAAGATATATAAATAAATGAATAGATAAATAGATGAATAAAGAAAAGATATAAAAATAAATGAATAGATAAATAGATGAATAAAAAAAAATTATATAAATAAATGAATAGATAAATAGATGAATAAAAAAGATATATAAATAAATGAATAGATAAATAGATGAATAAAGAAAATATATATAAATAAATGAATAGATAAACAGATGAATAAAGAAAAAGATATATAAATAAATGAATAGATAAACAGATGAATAAAAAAAGATATATAAATAAATGAATAGATAAACTTGATGGATGAATAAAGAATAAAAAAAAAAGATATATAAATAAATGAATAGATAAATAGATGAATAAAGAAAAGATATATAAATAAATGAATAGATAAATAGATGAATAAAAAAGATATATAAATAAATGAATAGATAAACAGATGAATAAAGAAAAGATATGTAAATAAATGAATAGATAAATAGATGAATAAAAAAGATATATAAATAAATGAATAGATAAACAGATGAATAAAGAAAAGATATATAAATAAATGAATAGATAAACAGATGAATAAAGAAAAGATATATAAATAAATGAATAGATAAACAGATGAATAAAAAAAAAGATATATAAATAAATGAATAGATAAACAGATGAATAAAAAATATACATAAATAAATGAATAGATAAACAGATGAATAAAAAAAAGATATATAAATAAATGAATAGATACGTAAATGGATACACACATACATAGATAGGTGAAGAAGTAAATAAACAATACATGCCAATAGATAAATGAATAAATAAATGTTTTAAAGCTCAGTATAGATGGTGTATCAACTTAACAGATGTTTGATCATGATGGGTTTAAGGTAGGAAATGGTGGAAACATAAATAAATAAATAAAATAAATAAATAAATAGGTAAATAAATAAATAAATAAATAAGTGAATAAAAAGTTATTCGAGTAATTACAAAATATCAAAACATCCATAGTTATCAGGAAAAATAAATACCTATAAGGAAAAAAAGCAAAATAACTTTCCACCAACCATAAATCTAAAAACAAAAACACCACGAAAACAAACAAAAAAAGAGCCCAGTATAACGAAACCAAAGAAGAAGAAGAAGAAAAAAAGCCACAGCAACCTACGAGAGTGGAAACCCGTCTTCACGTTCTACCCCAAAACAACAACAAAGTGATGACGTGTATCCAGTCAGCCAAATCTGATCACACAGGCCAGTATGTCACGATTTCTCTCAAGCTTTTAGTATCGAGATGAACGATCAACACACGTGACCTCGGAGGAGAACGTGACATTTTTTGTGTTTTGTTTCATGCCCACCGCCTCCAACTATTTGAGGACAAAAATTAAACATTTGAATTGATTTTGTAATTCCCACTGTCGACAAGCAACACTGGCTTACCAAATTGCTACACTGAGCAGACATAATGTTTGCTGTTCACCAAACAAAACAAAACATAAGAAGGAGAGAATATTATGGTGGTATCATCTGTCACTGTGGGCGAAAGAATGTCATACCATTAGTCTCAACTATTACACGGATTTCCAGTATATTAAATATTTATATATATATATTTTTTAATAAACAAATTTGGAAAAACCAAATCTATAATTATTGGGGTCGGGTGGTCTTATAGATATAATATTATGCCTTTTTTTTATATAAAGAAACTAACACACAAATAAAAAAGTCAACGGTCTGAACAG
Organism: Doris montereyensis; assembly: GCA_037039925.1. Lineage (NCBI taxonomy): Eukaryota > Metazoa > Mollusca > Gastropoda > Nudibranchia > Dorididae > Doris > Doris montereyensis. The sequence goes on from JAXRKP010000124.1 coordinate 29,526, forward strand.
TTCTCTTTAAAGAAAAAACACAGTTCCATAAACTTAAATAAAAAAAAATATAATCTAAACCAGCCTTTTTAAGAGACGTATAAAAGCAAAAACAGATCCAGTATCTTTTCTTTTATGATATTTTAATAACAAAACAAAACGAATCAATGGCTCTGAATCCTTTTACTTCATGATTCTTCTTGAATAATACATGAAAATCCATTCACTTTTGCGTCTCTAGTTAAAGTTATATAAGGCCTTATCTTACTTCTTAATTTTCGTTTCTTTCTTGCATAGTACGTAAGTAAGCGTTTCCGGTGTCTAGCTAATGGTGGAAATTTTCAACATTAATTTTTCTGAGATGCTTCATGCAGAAGCAATAAATGACTGTCAGCAACAGTCGCCTGAATCGCACCGAAATTGAACGGACGCTGGTGTATCTACGCGGATGACGTATTCTGTCTTTGTTTTGGACATTTGTTTTCTATTGTAACCATTACAGTGCAATGGAGTGTTCAAGAAAAAGCATAGACAGTCGCGGTATATATCACAAACAAAGTGCTTCAAGCACCAACCTCGATATGTCGTTGCTTTGGAATAGACTTGAGGTCTAGATCTCATGTAGAATTCCTTCTGGGCATTAGACGCAACCCATAGACAGTCGCGGTATATATCACAAAACAAAGCGTTTCAAGGAAGCACCAACCTCAATAAAAATGTCGTTGCTTTGGAATAGACTTGAGGTCTAGATCATTGTAGAATTCCTTCTGGGCATTGGACGCATCGCCGGTCTGAAGATCTATCATGCCGTGGGTCTCTTGAAAATTGTCACAAGAAGACGTGTGCTTCGATACCATCGCATTCGAGTCTCCACATCAGAAGTCGCATTGAACAGAACATTAGAGTAGATGCATTGAACAGAACATTAGAGTAGATGCATTGAATAGAACATTAGTTTGGAGGCATTGAATAGAACATTAGTGGTATTGAATAGAACATTAGAGTAGAGGCATTGAATAGAACATTAGAGTAGATGCATTGAATAGAACATTAGAGTAGAGGCATTGAATAGAACATTAGAGTAGAGGCTTTGAATAGAACATTAGAGTAGATGCATTGAATAGAACATTAGAGTAGAGGCATTGAATAGAACATTAGAGTAGATGTATTGAATAGAACATTAGAGTAGAGGCTTTGAATAGAACATTAGAGTAGAGGCTTTGAATAGAACATTAGAGTGGAGGCATTGAATAGAACATTAGTGGTATTGAATAGAACATTAGAGTAGAGGCATTGAATAGAAAATTAGAGTAGATGCATTGAATAGAACATTAGAGTAGAGGCATTGAATAGAACATTAGAGTAGAGGCTTTGAATAGAACATTAGAGTAGATGCATTGAATAGAACATTAGAGTAGAGGCATTGAATAGAACATTAGAGTAGAGGCATTGAATAGAACATTAGAGTAGATGTATTGAATAGAACATTAGAGTAGAGGCATTGAATAGAACATTAGAGTAGAGGCTTTTGAATAGAACATTAGAGTAGATGCATTGAATAGAACATTAGAGTAGATGCATTGAATAGAACATTAGAGTAGAGGCACATTGAATAGAACATTAGAGTAGATGCATTGAATAGAACATTAGAGTAGAGGCATTGAATAGAACATTAGAGTAGAGGTATTGAATAGAACATTAGAGTAGATGCATTGAATAGAACATTAGAGTAGAGGCATTGAATAGAACATTAGAGTAGAGGCATTGAATAGAACATTAGAGTAGATGTTATTGAATAGAACATTAGAGTAAGAGGCATTGAATAGAACATTAGAGTAGAGGCATTGAATAGAACATTAGAGTAGATGCATTGAATAGAACATTAGAGTAGATGCATTGAATAGAACATTAGAGTAGATGCATTGAATAGAACATTAGAGTAGAGGCATTGAATAGAACATTAGAGTAGAGGCATTGAATAGAACATTAGAGTAGAGGCATTGAATAGAACATTAGAGTAGATGCATTGAATAGAACATTAGAGTAGAAGCATTGAACAGAACATTAGAGTAGAGGCATTGAATAGAACATTAGAGTAGAGGCATTGAACAGAACATTAGAGTAGAGGCATTGAAGACTGTTACAGCAAGCACCCTAAAGTCATGTCGATGTAGTTCTAAGCTGAATATTCCAACATCTTCAGTGAACATAATTTGAAAAGTTGACTTAGCGCTAAAACCATATTCCATCCAAATACACCAAGACTTAGCGCTAAAACCATATTCCATCCAAATACAGGCAACGGATATCAGATTTTAACGAAGAGTGAACATGCCGATGGTTTTTTTAACAAGATTCAAAATGACGATTTTTTTCATTAGTCGTGTTTGGTTCAGGCATATTAAATTTTTTCCTCAACTTAAGAAAACTGATTTGAAGAACTGCGCATACTGGGGTCATCAGGAGCTGATGAGGTTATAGAGAAACATAAGTTACAAAGGAGCCACAGTAGAGTGCAGTCAAGGGTGAAATATGAACAATAAGTGACAAATCTTTAATAAAGACAAAACAAACACGTGACGTTTCGGGTATAAAGGGATTGGCAGTATAAAAACAGTACGGGCAAATTTTAAAAAAAATATCCTACCAATAAAAAACCGATATCACATTAGTTGTGGATGTGGGAAAATCAAATCAAATCGTCAACGTTTCTTTTTCTTCTTGAAATTCAAATTTAAAAAGAGTTTCGTTGGACGATTTTTGAGTTGTTTTGATTTTACCCGAAACGTCACGTGTTTGTTTTGTCTTTATTGGTGGAGTTGTTACTTATTGTCATATTTCGCAGAGGAACATAATATGCATTCACTGAAAGCAACTGCATGGATAGTGATGAACGATCAGGGAATTATCTGCCTATTTTTTTTTTTGGTTTATGGATGGCGATGGATCTACTGTCACCGTAGCTGTTGATCGGTTTATGGATGTGCTGTTTAAGTTTTGGAGAGCTAAAACTACTGAGGAACTGACAGAAAGAAGGCAGTGGTTCAGTAAGACGATGCTACGTCACACACTGCGTTGAGGGTTCCTATCCGGATCTCCCTCACTCGAGGATGAAGAAGGGGGACTAGGTAGTCCAGAGGCAAGGCGTCGGCCTTCAACCAAAAGGTAGTGGGTTCGAACTCGCCAACGGTTGAACATTTTTCTCGAGTCTTTTTTTCGAGCAAAATTTACCCCTGCCCCATTACCCTTGGTCCAGGTGGATCGACCCCTAGTCGCATCGGAGACGGACGATAAAAAGGAGGTCCTGTGTGCAGATCACGTTAAAGATTCTTGGCTGTTTACAGGGCAGTCCGAGCAAAAATTAAAATCCTACCGAAAACTCCGAGATCACGTCAGTTGTGAATGTGGGTAAATTAAATCAAATCAAAATCAAATGGAAGATAAAAGTCATCAGCTGTCGATCTACGCATGTCTGGGCGCCTCCGTAGTCTTGACAATTTAACCCACTGGACTTATACTTTTGGGGCTATCTCAAGGATCAGTTAGGTGAGCAGACCACGGAATCAATTTGTGAACTAAAGAATGCCGCTTCATACCGTGTCCAGGAAAGAAAGAAAAAACCATTGGATCAGTCAGTCTCATCGAGTCATCCAGAATTTCGTCTGAGGGTGCACACGAATGCATCTCACGTGGTGAACGGCATGCAGGAGAGTACTATGCATACTTCTCCTTTTGTAAATTTAGCAAATGACATAAAACTCTTAACATTTTTAGTCAGACTCGAGCAAAATGTACCCCGCCCCCTTGTCTCCTTGGTATTATAAAACTTTTAACATAGTTAATCCACTGTTGCTCCTTCGTATTATAAAATTAACATAAAACTAAAGCATAGTTAATCCACTGTGTCTCCTTCAAATGTATTATAAAACTTTAACATAGTCAATCCACTGTGTCTCCTTCTTATCATAAAACTTTAACATAGTTAATCCACTGTGGCTCTTCGTATTATCGAAAACTTTAATTATAGTCAATCGACTAACATGTCTCCTTCTTATTATCATAAAACTTTAACATAGTCAATCCACTGTGTCTCCTTCGTATTATAAAACTTTAACATACAAATCCAGCTCCTTCGTATTATAAAACTTTAATATAGTTAACATAAAGTTAATCACTCCACTGTGGCTCCTTCGTATTATAAAACTTTAACATAGTTAACTTAATATAGTCAATCCACTGTGGCTCCTTCGTATTATAAAACTTTAACATAGTCAATCCACTGTGCTCCTTCGTATTATAAAACGTTAACATAGTCAAACTTAACATAGTCAATCCACTGTGGCTCCTTCGTATTATAAAACGTTAACATAGTCAATCCACTGTGGCTCCTTCGTATTATAAAACTTTAACATAGTTAATCCCCATACGTACTGCGTCCCTTTTATGTGAAAATCTTAATCGAGTTAGATCTACCTTGCACTCTGGTTTTTATTAATAATTTTAAGGACAACAGGTTTCTTTGAAACACTCGGCAAGGTATTTGAATTTAACGTTGAATTTGAATTAATGCCTTTTATTTTTAGTCTGTTTATTATGCTGCTTAAGAAAAGAGATTAAAGATTTTGGTCGGCTTATTTTTTTTGTTTTTATTTGTTTGTTTGTTTTTTCGAGGGGCAATGGGAATTGTGTGGGTGAGGTTGTTTTATCTTCTTGTTTTGTTTGCTTGTTGTTGTTTCTTGTGGAAGGGGTTGGAGGAGAGAGTGGGGTAGAAGAAACAGCCAGCACAAACGAGTCCAAAATAAATCAACGCGGGAAATGAGGCTGGTTTACAGAGAGGTGGGGAAGGGATGAGTTGAGAACTTTGACCGATTACTTTCATCTTGTTTCGAGATCGTCAAGAGGTCACTGACCATACCACTGCTTTTCAGTGTGCGTTTATTAAGACGGGAGGAAGAGAAGAGAGTGTGTGTGTGTGTGTGTGTGTGTGCGTGCGTGTGTGAGAGAGAGAGAGAGAGAGAGAGAGAGAGAGAGAGAGAGAGAGAGAGAGGAGAGAGAGAGAGAGAGAGAGAGAGAGAGAGAGAGAGAGAGAGAGAGAGAGAGAGAGAGAGAGAGAGAGAGAGAGAGGGGGAGAGAGAGAGGCGAGAGACAGAGACAGAGACAGAGACAGAGAGAGAGACAGACAGAGAGAGAGAGAGAGAGAGAGAGAGAGAGAGAGAGAGAGAGAGAGAGAGAAAGAGAGACAGAAAGAAGAGAGAGAGACAGAGAACATACAGACATAGTCATAATGCACGATTTTTTCATGTCCCCGAATTTTACAACGGCTGGCTTGTTCGCCAAAATGCAACATCTTTGCAAGTACGTCTTCCAATTGGTTGCATTTAAAGAGTCAGTTCATGTGAAAAATAATCTCGAAAACGTCATTTTGCCTCATCCCAGAAATAAAAGTTGTGTGTGTGTGTGTGTGTGTGTGTGTTTATGTGTATGTGTTCTATGTGCATACATGTGCACGATAATGCCTAGACTTGCCAGTCTTGGCTGTCTCAACGCTTGTCGTCCAGTCTCTCCCCGGACTCAGCAGTCTACGGTGATCTGCCAGACAGACACTCTGATCGGCTCTCTCTCTCTTTTGATCACGGTGATGAAAATCTGAGAAAGGTCTTGTGTCACTTTTACCCAAGGAAATCGTAGGCCGTACGACGTGCGTATAATTAGTGTCAACAACAAACAAAATATTATTCATTTGTCGAATGTCTTTATCATCCCATCCTCCTGTAGGCTTTCAGTGAGAGTAGAATGAGCAATCTATAAGAAGAGCAGTAATTATATTTTCCCATAATTGCGAAATATCCTCAAACCAAGTAACAACAAACAAAACCAAAATGATAACAAAAACAAACAAAACTAAAGAGTTTATCTCCAACCAGAATGGCCATTATTATCTTAGTTATTATTTATTATTATTATTATTATTATTATCATTATTATCATTATTATTATTATTAATATTATTAATATTATTATTGATATTATTATTGTTATTATTATTATTATTACTATTATTATTATTATTATTATTATTATTATTATTAGTAGTAGTAGTAGTAGTAGTAGTAGTAGTAGTAGTAGTAGTAGTAGTAGTAGTAGTAGTAGTAGTAGTAGTAGTAGTAGTAGTAGTAGTAGTAGTAGTAGTAGTAGTGTTATTATTATTAGCGTTATTATTATTAGTGTTATAATTATTATCATTATTATTATCATTGTTTTTATTATTAATATTACTATTATTATTATTATTATTATTATTATTATTATTATTATTATTATTATTATTATTATTATTATCTTTATTATAACTAGAGATACATGTATAATGATAATGAGCTTATTTCGCTCTACAGCTTACTTTGGACTGAAAAGATTGGACCATAACGGAAGTACACTTTATAATCCAATCCTGTCACCCGGGAACGCCTGACGTTTGAAAATGGCCGACTAGAGGTTGTTTTTCTCAAAGCGTATATTTTGCAGGTTTGTATACTCTCTGTGTTAAAGTTTGATGCTAAATGGATTATGAAGCGTCTTTCTTTTGATATTATATTATAGATTGTTATCTTAAAGTTATGTTTGCACTGAATTTATAGATCTATAGATCTAGAACTAGTTCTAGGTCTATGAAGTCTATGATGGATGGGGGTTTTTTTCATTCAAGGAATAAAGTTTGGAAACAAAAGTGAAAGTGAAACATCCTTAGATCTAGATATCTAAGCCTAAATAGAAGATCGTCATCTGACAAGATCCCAATGAATGTTATCGTTTGCCTTTTGCTCTAGAAAAAAAGGAATGCTAGGGTCAGTTCAGACATCAAACCTATCCAAATATTGTTTTTAAGATGAAAACACTTATGGAGGGATCATTTCCGTAGTCAGGCACACCACTGAAATTTCGCTAGTGATTAAAATTAAGTTAGTGAACACAACATGTGTCCAACCATTTCTAGTTGTCATGAAATCCAATTTCCATCAAACTACAGTAGTTGAGTAGCCACTGGATAATTGCAAGTTGCATCTTCACGATTTGCCAAATGTACAAAAAGGTAAATCTGTAATTATAGGCCTACAACATCTATGCAGTCTATGATTAAAGTAGATTACTTTGCTTAATTCCACATTTTAATATATGGTCAATATATGAGCAAACGAAAGTCAAATATAACACTACTACATCAGAATTCAATGCTATGAAACCACAAATTCAGCAAATAGAAAAATGTGTTGAAAAGAAAACGCGTTTGTTGTGAAAATTTTTTGTCTCTTTTACTCTATATGGTATAGCATTGCTGAAATTCGTCTATAAAGGATACTATTGAAAACTCTTCGTCATGAACGTCAGATCCTGACGTATTTTTCTTTCCTTTTTTCTTTTTAGAGTTGGGAGAGTGCTTTTTTCTTCTTTTTTTGTGTGCTGATGGTAGCTTTTGCTGTCTTTTTAAATCAGAAATGAAAGATTAATAGAGCCTAAAACATAATACACAGTCGCAATATGAAAAACTTCCTGAACAAAAACGATACAGAGTAATTTTGAATCCAAACTTTTTTAAGTCCATGGAGAAAGTGTAAAAAGTGAATTTTTATCTGTATTTGACTTGTTATCTTTACTTTGCTACAAACATATATAACAGCCTATTTTAATTTTTTTAAATAAAGAAAGAAATGTGATATAAGAAAAAAATGGGATCAAATATTGTAGCATTTATTTTTTTCAAGAACGTAGGTGTCAGGTCAGATTTCTTTATGATGCACGTAGAACATAATAAAGCTTAGATGTGTCAGTCTCACCATCATCATCACCATCAAAAATCATCATCATCATCAGCAGCACCATCATGATTATCACCATCCATGATGATCATCATCATCATTATAAGGCGTGGTAGCTGAACCATGGTGTTGTGAGCTGGTAATCACAACAATGCTGGTTTAAACCCCAACGTTGTACTCTT